>PVKY010007287.1:0-15073 GCA_004027775.1 Bradypus variegatus | reverse complement strand
CCCCCATTATTCATTTACTTTTTGTCCCCCTTTTTTCTACACATCTGTCCATACACTGGATAAAGGGAGTGTGAGCCACAAGGTTTTCACAGTCACATAGTCACACAATGTAAGCTATGTAGTTATACACTTGTTTTCAAGAATCAAGGCTATTGGATTGCAGTTCAACAGTTTCAGCTATTTCCTTCTATCTATTCTAATACAGTAAAAACTAAAAAGGGATATCTATACAATGCGTAAGAATGCCCTCCAGAGTGACCTCACAAACTCCATTTGAAATCTCTCAGCCACTGAAACTGTATTTTGTTTCATTTCTCTTTCTCCTTTTGGTCAAGAAGGCTTTCTCAATCCCATGATGCCAGTACCAGGCTCATCCCTGGGGGTCATGTCCCACGTATCCTCAGTGTTCTTGTTGCCTCATCCTTACTGTGTTCTTGCTCTTTATGCTGCTCCCCCACACCCGCCATCATTGTTGGTTCCTGCTCTATGACTCTGGCCCCATTTCTTACCAGCTCCTGGACATTGCTAATAATGTATTACTAGGCTAAGCTTTTTAGCAGGAAGCCTGTGGTGACCTCAGGATGTCCCTCAATCTTCCTTTAGGCCACACTGCCCTGTAAACCCCATCAGGTCAGCAGCTTGCCTCCCTGCCACCCTTCCTGTCCTACCAGTCCAGTTTGCCCTCTTTGATCAGTTTGTGTTCATTCTTTGCTGGCTCCAACAGACCCATGTGTAGGAATTTTATATATGATAGAAGTGCCATTTCAAAAAGTTGGGGAAGTGGACAATTCAATCACTGTTGATAGGACAATTGGGTATCCATTTTGAAAAAAATGAAGTTAGATCCTCTATTTCAGACAGATTAAAAAGTTAAATATAAAAAAATAAAAACTGAAAGTATTAAAATAAAACAAATGGTTGGTTGTGTTTAGTCTAACATTGGGATAGGGAAGGCCTTCTGAAGCAAGACAAAAAACCTAGAAGCCATAAAGCAAATACCTACTAAATTTAGATGACCCATAAGAATCTCAGGCTTAACATATCCAAAGCTAAGTTCATCACTTCCCCAAATCTGCACCTCCTCTGGTATGCCCTGAGCCTAGCAAGTTTCACAAAGATTCTAGACTCATTCCTGTCATATCCTCCATTAAGGCTTGCTCATACTATGTCTCCAAAATCTCTCTCCTCCATTCACTTCTCCATATCTCCAGTCTATCTCCACTTCCTCCTCCCCCACCACTGGCCTAGTTCTGGGCCACCAATATTTCTGTTAATTGGTCTCTGTGCCTTCTGAGTTAACCCTTCTGGTCCTATTTTCACATCCTAGGATGATAATTCTAAAACAGATCTGGTCCTGTCCTTCCCTCCTCAACCATTTAGTGTCTCCTCATGTTTCAGAATAGTAAAATTTTAAGCTCTGTAGCTTAGGAGTCAAGGCTCTTCAGGGCTTCCTCTAGTCAGTGGGTAGGTGGCTGGGATGGTGGAACTATGGCCCATGGCATTCTTTAGGATTTACTCTGTGGCTACTTGTTGAATCGTGCTTTGAAGGTTGTCACTTTTCTCTCTGTGTGTTATATTTCACAATAAGGAAATGACTGAAA
The DNA here is from genome assembly GCA_004027775.1 of Bradypus variegatus. Classification (NCBI taxonomy): domain Eukaryota; kingdom Metazoa; phylum Chordata; class Mammalia; order Pilosa; family Bradypodidae; genus Bradypus; species Bradypus variegatus. The sequence continues at coordinate 13,472 of PVKY010007287.1, read as the reverse complement.
TTGTGGAACTGAAGCTGACTTGGCTAGCTTCCCCTCTGGCCACTCCCCTACCTCTTCTTCTCCATCACCCGCAACTCCACATCTCTCCTCCAGAAATGTGCCCACATTGTTCATTATGCTGAAAACACCTTCTTCCTTACCTCAACCCCGACTTGTCTGGCTACCTCCTTCTCACATGTCCCTAAGACCTCTGCTTAACTTTTGTAATCCTCAGACTAAACAGTGTGGCTTTTCTGTGCCTCCTTTTCTCATATTCATACAGCCCCTCTTACAAGTCTGTCTCTGAGTACCCTTGGGAGCAGGGAGGTACCAAGTCTTGTACCTACCTGTGGCCCAGCATCGCTGGAATAGAACTTAGCACATGGAAGGTGCCAGTGCATGTTTGCTGAATGCATGAGTGTGTGAGTGAATGGCCTTCTAGGAGTTTCCTTGGACCCCTTTCTTTTTGAGGGTCTCCCTGGCCCAGGGCCTACTTCCTGTCCTCTACCTTTCAATTCAGCCAAGTGAAACCAATTAGACCTTTTCAGCTTTAGGATGTTTGCCTTGTGTGAGCTCTCATTGGGTGTCCTAAGTGCTCTGAGCCACCATTCTGCCAGCAGCTCCTTTGCCAAGCAGATATTTGACTACCCTTGGTCCAACCAGCAAACTTATCCTTCCTTGTTAGGTGCTAGCCCACTCACTTTCTCTGTGAGACATTTATGCAGTTGCTCCCCTCCTGCTCTGGTCTTTACAGTATAAAAATATTTCTAACGTTAAGAATATTAATGCCCCCAAAACAAGAAAGAAGAGGCTCATCTTGTCACAAGGTGATGAACCTGAAGGAACATAAAAACAAGTCGCCTAGACATCCGTGAAGACGAGGAAAGCGATTAAACTAGAGGAAGGGGTAGCAACAGACGACGAAATTTAACAGAGGGTTTAAACAAGATTTGGAGAAGGTGAGGAAGACCTGCTCTTGGAGGCCTCCATCGTGGGCACCAGGTTGTGTCCCTCCACTCCCCACCCCATAGTAGCTTCAGGCTGGCCTTATGGAGCTCAGCTCAGCTCACCCAGGTGGCCTGTTGCTTCAAGCAGAGGACTGTCTGGGAAGCCTTGTCACCAGGCTCACCCTGCTGCTATCTCTATTCAGAGCCCCAGATCTGTCTGAGGTGCTTCTTTCTGCCAAGTTTTCTCATTTTCTAACTGTGCCATTGACTTTTTAACAGAAGTACTTTGCACTGATACTTATGAAGGCTTCAAGGGCCAGAAGTCCATGACTGCTATTCCACTGACTTTCTAGGTGAACTGGAGTAAGTTTCTTCCCCTCTCTGGGTCTCTCTTCATTGTAGTGGACCAGTTGCACCAAGTTAGACTCCAGAATCCCCAATAAACAGTGAGGATCAGAAGTCTGAGTTTGTGAAATGGGTGACAATTGGTTTCATCAAGTGTGCTGGTCTCTTATCCGCCATCTAATGTCAGAGATTCTGTATTATCAAGATTCTTTCACCATTGGGTCATCCAGAAAACTAGCATCCTTGCTCTCTCTTCCAGACATAAGAGAATAATGGCATGTGCAAACACATGTGGATGCATCATCTTATTCAACCCTCACAGTATCTGTCAGGTAGCATCCATTATCATGCATATCTGAGGAATCTGAAGTTTAGAGAAGCTAAGCACTTGCCACAGGTCACATATGCAGTAGGTGCAGTTAAGACTGGACACAGGTCAGTCCAAAACCCATACTCTTAACCACTGTCATTTTCAGGGAATAGTGTTTCCTTAAGATTGGAGCACAGAGGTTGGGAGTAGAGAGTGGCAGAGGTGAGACCAGAGGTAGCAGGTATCTGTTTTGCAGGGTCTTTTAAGTCTTATTAAAGAATGTAAACTATACTGAGGGCAAAGGGAGTCACTGAAGGGATCTGAAGAGAGAAGGTCATGGCCAGATTTGTGTAAGAAAAATCACTTTGGTTATAAGAGAATGGATTCAAGGGGTAAGGCAGAGGACAAACTGTTAGAGGAATCCAGGCAGGAGATGATGGAATCTGCCCTAGGGGGCTGGCTGCTGGGATGCATGGGGAGATGATTGAACAAAGAATAAGATAAAATCTGCAGGACTTCACAATTGATTAGAGTTGGGGAGTAAGGGAGAGGGCAAAGTGTCAAGCAATACCCTGAGGTTTCTTTTGGGTACATTTTGGGTGGATTGAAGTGCTAGAGAATATGGGGATAGGAAGAAGTTTGGGAGGAAATTATTTCAGAATTGGGCATACTGAATTTGTATGTTGATCTAGAAAGAGATGTTCAGGAGGCATTTATATGTGGTCTGGAGCTTGGGGGAGAAGTCTGGGCCAGAGATGGAGATCTTCAGTGGGAGCTGAGGCTAAGGATTTGGATGAAGTCACCCAGTAGATAGAATGGGGAGAGGTCAAGGACAGACTGGGGCACAGGGCCAAGCACAGGGGGTGGGGTGGGTTCAGTCCTTGCCCATTGGAATAATGGTGGCCTGGGGGGGTCTGGGCACATTCACTTGGACTAAGGCAGGCAGATTGAGCGATTTGTCCAGCAATGAGGGAGGGGCCAGATGAAGTCAATAGAAAACTAATTTTCTTTTCTGCTGGAAGAAATGAGGTGTGTGGCCGCTGGGTAATTGCAGATAACGAGGGGACTTACTCTTAATATGCACAGCAGCCAGGGTCCCCAGAGTGGGAGACAGGAAGGACTGGAGGTACCCCGACAAGGCCAGACTTCTTTGGGAAGAAAAGCACCGTATCAGCCCCTCTGGACGTGCCCTATCACAGCACCAGACCCCATCCTAACCCTTCCCCACTCCCAGGGCCCTTCCTATGATATCCCACCCCAACCCCCTCCTTCACAGCTTCTCCTATCCCATTCCCCTTACTGTGAACTGCCTAGTTCCTCCTGTCGCAGCCCCTCCCTCCACCCTCTACCCCCCACAGCAAAGGCATACACACTAAGGGAGACAAATGACAGGGCCTCAGCCAAGCGGGGTGTGTGTCTGGTCCATAAACCACGGGGATGGGTCACGTCTGGAGTTACCATGGCCGCTGCTACCCACCCATTTGTCTTCCCGCCGTTCAGCCTCAGACCAGCCCTCATGGCTTCCCTGAGTCCCTGGGTGAACAAGGTCTCCCCACGTCTGGGCACTGGGTCACCTAGCCCACATCTGCTGTAGAAATATGTGCTGAGCTCTGTAAGTCAGGGCCTGCTTGATTTGTCCCTAGTCTCACCTAGAGACCTTGCCTGCCCTAAGCAAGGTCTGCAGAGTTGGTGTTGGGCCAGTAAGATACAGGCCCCTGGGGTGACCAAACTCTCCATCATCACCCCCAGCCCTTTTCTAACCGTGATGGGTACCCTTTGCCAATCCTGATCCTGGCAGAGGTAGGCTCAGTGGTAGAGGCCTCCTGACCCCACCTTGACCCTACCACCCTCTCACACCTGATTATGACATCGATGTACAATATTTCTACAATCACAGCATTGATCCCATGAGGGCTGGTGGCAGCTGAGGCCCTGGTTATGGCCCTGAAGCATATATATGGGAGGTGGGACAGGGGTGGGAGGAGAGGCAGGTGAGGGGCTGGGATGTTTGTGGCCGCTCCAGACATCAGAACAGAAAACCCAGGCACTTGGGGCTGTTTTTGTTGGAGACTTCTATAGTGGGGAAAGCTCTGGGGCAGCTGCACCTCCTGCTGGTGGACGTGGACCAAGTCCTGGCCCACATCCATATTAGTGGGACTCCAGAGTGCCGACAAGGACACTAGGGTTCTAGGAGTTTTCACAGGAACCAGTATTGGAGAAAGTGCTTGTGACAGAGTCTGGCAAAAACAGACATTTTTAACCTGAGACATGGGGCCAAAGAAGGGGACCAGCATTCAGTTTTGAGCCTACTGGGATGGGAGAGGGTGTGGCCAGGTATACACGGGTTTTCTGGGAGAGGGCTGATGGCCAGGTCTGTGAGAAGGGACCACAAATCTGGACCTGCTCCAACCTATCTGGGGCTACAGGAACACATCTGGGGTACAGGGTAGGTGTGTTTCCCAGGGCCCCGGACCCAGAAGTGCCACTCCTGTGTCTTGTCACCAGTGATTATGGCCTGAGCCACATCTCCCACACACATGCAAGTGCAGGCAAAGTCACCCTGGCCGTGGGCGTGATGAATGGCCGCACAGTAATGAAATGGAGACATCAAGGCGGGTGGCGGGAAGACGGAGTGTGGCGGACGGGCCATCCCCACGCAGAGGCAACAAGAAGGATCGCCTGGCGGCCAGGGGCCGTCAAGGGAGAAATTACACATTTACTCTGCCTTTTTCTTACTGCGACGGCGCCCATACATCACTGCTGGGGCCAGGGTGGGACACGCTGGCCAATTTCCAACATGAATTATGGGACTGAGGAGCACTGAGACCAGGCTTCCTGCCGGCCCAGCATCACCCAGCCCAACCTCAAGCTGGAGATGCAGCCACCAGGGTACAGGACCCCTTTCTTGGACCTCTGGCCCCTGACTGAGCCTGCTTCCCACCCCCGACCATGTAAGAGCGCCTGTGGGTAAGGAGGGGAAGGATCTGAGGCCCATCTAAATGCCCTGTCTTCCTCTTTTTAGATGACTGCAAGAACATTGCCAACATCATGAAGACACTTGCCTACCGTGGCTTCATCTTCAAGCAGACGTCTAAGCCGTTCTGATTGGCTGATGACAGGAAGGGGCAGGACAGGGTAGCTGCTGGGCCCAGCCCAGAACCCTCCTCTCCCTCACCAGAGGGGAAAAGGGAGAGGGGCACAGCTCTACATCCAGAGTGTCCCCCAGTTGCCCTGTGGGCTTGTTCCCTGGGTAAGGGCTTGGCCACTTGGCCCCTCTGGAGCAGAAACTTTGTGCCCCCCACCCCCACCTCTCCACCTTAGCCCAGTATTTGCCCCTCTCATTGTGGGCCTGGGCTAGGGGGACCCAGGCACCCAGCGCCTCCTTCCTGGTACACAGGCTTCTGCTGGGGCCACCAAGCCCCCCTGTACCCCCTCCCATCCGTAGTGCATGGTGTGTGGTGCCCCCAGGGCTCCAGGACAGATCAGGCCCCATCTTGTGTCTACCCCCATCCCCGCTGTGAACGTGCCACTGAATAAAGTTGGGGAAACAAAGCCCTGGGTGTGTGCAAAGCTGTCTGTGTACAGGGCTGCTGCTGCGTCTGAGGCTGTCAGGGTGTCGGTGTGAGGAAAGACAGCATGCTTCAGGCTGCCTCTGCCCGAGGCCATCACGGTGGGACTGGTTGTGGTTATCGGAGCACCTGTGAGACCCTCACTGAATATGGCTGCTATCTGACCACAAGGAGTCAGATCAAGTTGCTAGGGTCTTAAGGTGTGTGCAAAGCCATTGTAAGTTTAAAATCATGGATGTTCCATGATAGGAGTTTGGGCAAAATTGGTAGTTAGTGGTGAAGGGGCTCAATGAAGGCAAGTACTGAGTATCATCTTTGGGGTGGGTGTGGGGATCCCCTTCCTGGCCCACCCTTCCTAGCCAAAGGCATCAGAAGTTGTAGAAACAAAAAGCAGCAGCCCAGTCCAACTCAGCAGCTATATTTACACAAGTATCACCCACACCCTGTGTGGCCTTTCATGGTTTCTTGGCTTTCTTCACAGAAGAGGAACTGGAAGCCGATTCTCGACGCTTCCTCTGAGGAGACACAGAAGGTGTTGAGATCAGTGGCCCCAAGGCCTAATTCAGGTATGATGTGCATATTTCACACTCTGAGGGAAAGCCAACCCCACTCTTCCCCTCAGCCTCAAAACCTCACACAGAGGTGATGAGTCCAGCTGCAGGCACTAGAGGGAGCAGAGCTTGTAAGCCATGTACTCACATGCAGGGCTAGAGCACATTCTTCCAGCGTGCCCAGCTTCTTACCGAATTGGGTGTGAGGGGTGCGCCCACCACGTCAATGATCGTGTCCTTGGTAGGGTCAGGCCCCGGGCCAGATTCAGGCACTGCAGGCTCAGCAGAGACTGGGGCTGGGCCTGATGCTGGTGTGGCAGGACCCCCCAGCACACCAGCCCGGGCCAGCGCCTCATGCCTGTGCCGCAGCATCTGTAGCTCATATTCACAGTTGGCACAGGCCTGCTTGAGCTCGTAGAGCAGCACCAGGTCACTTCGCAGTTCATTGAACATATGCACCAGCTCCTCTGTGGGTGTCGGGCTCAGCTCTGCAGATGGGTGGGTGGGCAGCACATAGGCAGAATTGAGATGTGGTAGAAGGCTGGCAACATCAACCGTCCTTCCCCCTGCTCAGTTTTTGTCCCTAGCTTTGGGTGGGTACACACTGTGGAGCCCAGTCCCCATACTCACCCACACCAAGCTCCAGTAGCATCTGCTCCAGGGCCTTGATCTTCTTCTGTCCCACAGAGCTCGGCAGCTTCATCTGCAAAGACCCAGGCACCTAAGCCGTGCTCCCTCTAAGGGGCTTAAATGAAGGGGACTAAAGGCAGTGGGGGAGTGGAAGAGAGAGAGTAACCTTAGGAGGCAGCTGTGGGTCAGTGGAGTATCATGCAAGCTGTGACCTCAGCCTGGTGAGGCCGCCTCTATGGGCACATGACACATCTTTCCCTATTGGTCCAGCCTCACCCACCTGCAGCATTCAGGCCATCCATAGCCCAGGGTCCAGACCTATTAATAGGGGTGGGGGATGGGGGTGGGGTGGGAGGGCTTACGTACCCGCTGGCTCCTCAGCGTAACACCTGCAGACTTGAAGTCGGGAAACTTGATGCCTGCAGTCTCAGGAACAGCCTGGGGGGGGGGGGGGGAGAAGGAATTAGGGAGACCAGGGTGCCACCAGATTGAGGTCTCAATGTCAGTCCCAGTACCCCATCAGCTCTGGGTGCTCTTGGAGCCCTCCACTAGGGGGTGGGCCCTGTGCCAGGAGACACCTCGCCCTGAGCCTGGGCTGCCTTAGCCTTCACACCGGCTTCTCAGCTTCCTTTTTCTGGGGTAGCTTCTTCTTGGGGGCCTTGCGTTCTGTGCGTCGCTGTTCTGCAGTGGTGTCTGCTGCTGTTATCAGCTTCTGCAGGTCCTGACTGCGCTTCTCCCGTTCCTTCTTCCGGGCCTCGATCTTACGCAGCTCCTGCAGCAGGTACTCTTCCTCTGCCACCTAGGAAAGTGTGAAATACAGAGAACTGGGTGAGGGCACATAAAGGAATAAAGGTAGACAGAGAGGTGAGAGAGGGTGCCAGGGAGGTCTCTGAGGGAACCTGGGAAGGGATCACAAGGGAGGTGAAGAGGTATTCAGAGCAGGTGGTGAGAGGTAAGAATGGGCTGTGGGGTAAGACGGTGTTCCAGTGAGAAGTAGAGGAGCCTAGGGGTGAGGGGGCATAGGAGGTCAGGGGGCTGAAGGCATGGTGAATGGAGGCAACTGGCATGGGGATTCGGGGCATGGAGGGGTGACCTGCTCTGGGGTCCGGTTGTAGAGACGCTCCAGCTGCTCCTTCCGCCGTCGCTCATGCCCAGCATCAAACACTGGTATCTTGAGGTCTGTGCCTGGCACAGCCCGCACATTGGCAAGCTTGGCACAGATGTGGTAGTACCGCTCCTTCAGGTCCTCCACAGAACGTTTCTGAGGATAAAGACATGGGTGGGGGGTGGGGATGAACATGTGTGGAAGGGCGAGGGAATGGCATGAAGGTAGTGGGTCTTCCAGGCCTGGGGGTTGGGGCACACATCCAGATACACAACATTGGCTCACCTTGAACTGCTGGTGGTCATACCGGTCGTGGATAATTACAAAACGCAGGTCAAAGCGGCGGCTGAGGTCAAAGAGGTGGTCAGTTTCTGCCTTAGTCCAAGCATCGTCGTGAAGATAGAGCTGGTATTCCTGCTCTGAATACACAGGTACCTGCACAGTCTAGTGGCACAGAAGGGACACGGGGGCCATGGCCATGACATGGCATGTTATTTGCACTAGCCCCGTGACCACAGCCCTGCTCTGTTTATTGCCAATAAACAGAGGCCCTGCAGAGGACAACCGGGAGACTATCGGGGGAGAAGAGCGAGCCTGTCTGCTTGACTGGAGGCCCTGGTAGGCTCTGGGACCATGGCCTGCCTCTGGACTCACTACAGGAGCAACCTCAGGACCCCTTCAGCTACCGGAGGTCCTGTAAGAGGACACATGGTCCTGCTCCCCATGGTTAAGTTGAGGGGCCCAAATGTAAGTGTCAGTGGAATCCAAAGGTCAATTTTGGAGGAGGACAAATGGCTAAATACCTGGTGATAATGTAAAAAGGCCCAGGATCCTCTAGTCCATGAAACTCTTATTTGAAGCACTACTGCCACCCAGTGGTGACAACGAGACTTGCAGCTTTACAGAAATGTCCCCCACTTCCCCCACCCCCAGGCCTCTCTCTGGAGGACAAACAGCAGCACCGTCAGGTGGATCTGTCAGAGATCCAAGGATGAAGGCAAAGCTAGGCTGGACCAGGGAAGTTCTTCTACTCTGCCAAACTGGTGCTGAGCCTGACCACAAAGCCCTAATTCCAGCTGCCTCTTTGACATCTACTGGAGGTCTCACATCTACCTGAAACTTAACATGTTCAATACTGAACACATCACCCTCAAACTTACTTCTCCTGCAGCCCAGATCTCAGTCACTGTCACCATCACCCAACCAGCTGCCCAAGCCAGAAACCTGGGAGGCATCTTTAATTCCTACCTTTATCCTTGAACCTCTGTCTTCACCAAATCTGCCTTCTATCTCTGAAATATCTCCCTATGCCCACTGCCTCATCCCAGTCCATAACACCACCACCACTTGACTGGATCAGAAAAAGCCTCCACACTGGTCTCTCTTTCCCTCTTCAGTCCTCCACCAATCACTTCTCCATTTGCAGGCAAGATTTGACCTCTGAACAGTGGAAATCAGTGTGGTCTGTGGACCAGTGCTGTTTGCAAACTGTTACTGGTATGCAGTAATATGGAAATTAAGAAACTTTTATATCAATTTTATAGTAATTATATGCTGCTGAATCTAAGAAGAATAAACAGACTTGTAGTCTTTTTTTGTAATTTTACTATCTTTTACAAAATTATCAGTCTGTGATGGATTAGAATTTGAAAAACATCCTTCATCACAGGTAATTTGAGAAGCACTGCTCTAGAATACATCTGGTCATGTCACCTATCCATCCTTTATTAAGTCCATGAAAGGCTCCCTGCTACAAGATAAAGTGCCTTCTAGAAAAGCCACAAACTCCTTTGTGGCAAGGATCACCTGGTTCCTTTTCAACCTTTAGAGATGAGCACAGGACCAGGTGCTATAGTTAGCAATAAATACTCACTGAATCAATCAATAAACACATGAATGAATGACTTGGCCTCCATCTGCTTCCATTGTACCTCATGGACCCTAAGTTCCAGCCAAATGACAAGCAGTTTCTGGTACATACCAGATTCTCCCCCTCAGCCTTTGTTCTTGCCTGAAATGTCTTCCCACCTCCACATTCCTTCAACTTAGATAACTCTTTCTCATCCTTTTGGCCTCACTCAGGTATTGCCTCCTCTGGGAAGTCTCCTTGATTTCCCAGGCTTGGTTAATATCCCTCCTATGTATTCCAATTCTATTTAATACCAAAACATACTCAGGGAATGTGTAGCCAGTCCTGCTCTTAAGGAGCTCATAGTCTAGCAAGGAAGATATTCATTCATTCGACAAATATTTTTCATGTGCCTGTTAAACCTATGCTGGAGACACCATGCTAAAGGAGACAGACAGACAGGGGTCCTTAGCCTCTCAGCGCTGACAGGCCAACTGAAAAAAGGAAGATTCTATGATAATTTCAGCACAATGTAGTGAGGATAGGGGTGTGCCTAGGGCATAACAAGTGACAATCTAATGGGGATGGGGGTTGGTCAGGGCAGAGATAAAGGAGACCTGTTTCGGTCTTAGGCTGAGTATAAGTGAACTGGTGAAGGAAGATGGGGGAGAATCCTGGGCAGAGGGTGCAGCATGAACACAGCAGTGAAACAGCCTGATGTGCACAGGTATCGCAGTTAGGAGCATGCTGGGGAAACAAGTATAAAGGGTGAGGAGGGAAGAGGCATCAGAAGAGCCTGGCAGGTCAGCAGAAGCCTGTGCCTATAGGGCCTTGCTTACCTTGCTAAGGAGTCTGGAATTCATCCTGAGGGTGCTGGGAGCCAGTAAGGTTAGTGTTAAGGAGAGGACTGAAATGGCCACCTTTCTTTTACAAAGACCACCACGACAGCAGGGAGGACAAAGGGGGTAAAACAAGAATCTGAGAGACCAGCTGGCAGGCTTTAGAACTAATCCAAGTGAGAAATGAAGAGGCCTAAACTGAAGCAGCACCAATGGAGGATGGAGAAAAGAATCTGAGAGAATTTAGGAGACAAAAACCACAGGACTAGGCAACTGGATGTGAGAGGTGAGGGAAGACACTATTATAGATGACTCCTGTTTCTGGCTTGAGCAAGACAGTAGATGAGGAGCCAATGACTGAGATCATTAGTTCATTTTACTCGAACTTCATTCTCCACCCGATCAGCACTGTAATCTTTCTAAAACTCAAATATGATCCTGACACTACTGTCCTTAAAATCTCTCAGCGACTACCCAAAGACATCAAGGCAAAGCCAAATTCCAGAGCCTAGCTTCCAAGGCCCTGCCTGACCTAGCCCAGCTGCCCTCTCAGGTCTCATCTTCCATCATGCTCTGCCAAGGGCTTCAGGCTTCATCAACACTGAAATGCTCATAGTATTCCCTACTTGGGACTTTTTTTTTTCATTCACGCCTTTGCTGTCCCCTCTGCCTGAAAAAGTCACTGCATCCCTTCTTAATATCACTTGGTAATATCCTTCAAGACTCAACTCAGGGTCTAACTACTCCAGGAAGCTTCTGTGACCCTCAGATCCTCCTGATAAAGCTTGTATCACACCTGATACACACTGTGTCTGATTCATTTTTGTGTCCCTAGTGCCAAGGGAATGTGTTGGCATGGAAAAGTATTTACTAATACAAAATTCTCTTGTCTCCATCTTAAAATACTTTATTCAAATATCCCTCCTGCTACCTCAGATGCCTAACCTCTTGGTTGTCCCTCACCTCTCCAGCCTCTTCCTCTTTTCTGGTCTCTTCCCTGTGGCCTAGAAACATGCTCAAGCATCCCCACCAGGGAAACTAACCTCTGTCATCTGTCACTGTTGGTATGTCCTTTGGGAAACTTGCTGTGCAGAAGCTCATGCTAGGCCTTGAGAACTTGGGCAGGGACTGTACACAGAGCACATCAGCTTTCAGGAAGGTAGAGACAGGCCCGGGCTTGGCTGAAGCCTGAATCTCAGAAGGCCCCAAGAGCAGGAGTAGAATAATTTGTGGCAGGAGTCAGAGAGCAACTCAGGAGATTCAAGGAGGTATCATAAGGTCTTTGGGAGTCAACTGGAAAAGCAGCAAGGCCAAGAGATGCCCAACACAAAGGGAAGACTGAGAAGCAAGCTATGAGGTGCCACTGTGGCTTCTGTCCAAGCCAGGAAAGGCTGAGGGAGAACAAACTCCATAGAAACTGATGCCTAGCAACTCCTATGGCCAGGTCAATGCTCCTTTACTTTAAGCAAAGAAAAAGAAAAATTCCTCAGGGAAAGGTAGGAGATGCTAAAACTCTTCTGGAGAATTCCAGCGTGGTCCTAGAGGAGACATCAAAGACTGCTTAGGATTTAATGAAGGGCCATATCAGGGACAGTACCCAGAAGAATCAGGAAGGATAGGGGGTAGGGTATGGCCTCCTGGTGCAGGAACCTAGGCAAGCACTCAGCTGCTCTCCTGGGCCAGCATAGACCTTGCCTCCTTGCCCAGCTGAGTGGTTCTCCCTCTGTCCCTGCTCAGGTCAAGCCTTTATTAGTGATGAGACCTTTAATGGGCACCAGTAGCACTGGTCCAGGTTTGGAAACCAGAAAACAGTGTTTGGAGCAAGGAGAGAGAGCATGATTTCATACCCTAAATCTGAGAAGCCTGTGAGCTACCCAGAAGAAGATGTCCAGGTATGGCTGGGTCCATGGGGCTGAGGGGAGATTTAGTGTCCTGGTTCAAGCCCTCAGTACTTTCAGGCTCTAAGTCTAGGCTGCACCAGACTGTAGGGGCTGTGAGGTCACACTGAATAGTGGCTTAAGCAATGGCCTAAGAAATCCTAGCCCAGGCTAGCTCTGCCTCTCATTGGCTCGGTGAGCCTGGGTAAGTCTTGGTAGGGCTGTTCCGTCTGAACCTCAGCAGTCAGTTTACCAGAGGTTTTAAAGCTCAGACTAGGGCACTGACATTGGGAGCTAAAGAGCATGGGTAGATGCATGATTTATTTGGAAACAGAATCAGGGGGACTCAATGATTCGATGTATTACTGAGGTCTAATTCAAGTGCCACCTCTGCAGAGAGACCCTCCCTGATCACCCTATCTAATGTAGGCCTCTCCTATACCTACAAGTTCGCTCTTTATCCCATTTCGTATCCCATTCATATCCTAGTTTAATTTTATTAATGGCTCTTATCTGAAAGAATCCAATATTTTATTCGCTTACATGTTTGCTGACTGTCTTCCCCTATCTTCTTTGCCCTATTGTTGATTGAAATAATGTGAGAGCTAAAGGAGAAGGCTAAGTCAAGGATGATTCCCAAGTTCCTGGTCTGGGCAGCTGGGAGAATTGGTACCATTCACTGAGATGGAGAACAGGTTTGGGGGTGAGAAGTAGTAAGAAGATGATGAGTTCTGTTTGGGCCTGTTGATCTGAGCTACCAGTGAGACATTCAGGGAGATGTCAAGGAACTGACTGGATATGTGGGAACTGTTGCTCTGGACTGGAGATGTTAAGTTGACACATATAGGGTATATAAAGGGTAAGTGAAGCCACTGGACAGATGAGACACTAGGGAGAAATGACGGAATGAGAAGAGTAGAGCACTTAGGATAGAGCTCTGAGGAACAGTGGCATTTGAAAGATCAAGAGAAGACCACACATTCCCACCCTGCATGTGAATGCCGTGAGGACTGAGTGGGGAGCCGTGGTTGAGACACAGACCTGAGTCATGCCTCTAGAGCCAACTCCAGGAGTCTGGAGAGCTCACACAACTGGCTTAGCGTGGGTAGACAACCTTGGACTGTGTCTGAATGGTGGTGGCTCACCTTATTGAACCTGGCGAAGGGGTAGTCCTTGCCCTCCTCAGCTGCCCGTCGCCAGTGGAAGAACATTGCTCCATCCTTGCGGGCTGGGTTGGTAAATGGCATCCATTTCCAGGGCCGCACCTTCTTAGAGCCCAACTTGGCCTTCACCGTGCGGTAGCCCTGGCCAGTATCACTGGGTAGTAGTGGGGGTGCATCCCTGGCAATGGAGTTTGGGGGAGAGGGTGTAGGGAATTAGAGCCAGAAAGGGTATAGAGAACCTTTGGGCCCCAAGAGCTCATCTGCCCTAGAGCGAGTAAGTCACATACTGAGAGAGGGAGCTGAACTCT
>PVKY010007286.1:0-15079 GCA_004027775.1 Bradypus variegatus | reverse complement strand
CAAAGCTTCTCTTCTAGGGGAATGATAAACTAATAAGAACAGATAAGTTGTGGAGGGATTTGGGGGGGGGGGATATGGTAGGAACAAGTTCACAAGTTATTTTAGGTTGTTTTTCTTATTCCTTTGTTGGGTTATAGTTTATTTATGTTCTTGGGGTAGGGTAGGAACATGTTGGAAGCAATGTAGTTATATTAAGTTATTTGATTTTTCTTATTCCTTTGTTTTGCTTTTGTTTGAAATGTTTTTTATTGTTTGTTTTTTAATTTTTTGATAAAGTTAAAAAAAATCAATGAATCAGTGTTAAAAAAAGTAAATAAACAATTGGGGGAGGAGGGGGATGGAATGTTTTGGATGTTCTTTTTTATTTTTATTTTATTTTTTGGAGTAATGAAAAAAGTCTGAGGAACTTGCTTTAGAGTAATGTGAGCTAAATAGGACTTTTTTTAAACACTTAGTGTCATTCTTATTTTTTTTTAAAAAATAATTTTACATTATGTTTTTCAATGAGAAACATGAATTCAGTACTTAAAAACAGGAATTTGAAACCAATGAAAAGAGTCAAGGTAAAAAGGAAAATTCAGAATCTCCTGAAATTACCAAGGGTGTGACTGAGTTGTCTGAGGATTACCAGTGAACATGGCAGCAAAGAGTGGTTTTGAGATCACTGAGGCAATCTGGATTCTCATATGGGCAAATGGCTTGTATGATGTATCTACATCCCAGGATTGCTCTGAGGATTAAATAATACACATAAAAGTACTTAAATTCTGTCAAGCATTATATAAATATAGCATGATTGAAATATATATCCTTGGGGGCACTGTGTGATTGACTCAGAGTCCGTAGTGTCACAAAGAACATAGTCTGCGCTTTAAAAAATCATGGAAATGTTATTAGAGAAGTTATAAGGGATCAGGCAAGGAGAGGTGAAGTGGTCAATTTCTTTTTTATTTTAAGGAAGTAACCAAGCTGAATGTCTCCTTTTGATGTAGGAACGGTTGATACCCCATCTCTGCAAGAGAGAATACAAGCCAATCCAAATCCTGAAGAGGTATATCCCCTATTTTCACTGTGTTTAAACCTTTTGTTTAAAAAATGTTGTCTTCTTTAATACCAACTTTCTGATCTGTCACATTATCTGTGGGTTTTAGTACAACACAAACAGTTTGAGTCGCTTAGGGGAGTCATCATAACACTGGTCGATCCCCAATTAATGAGATTCTCGTGTATCGTACATGGTTAAGGGCGGCAGCAAGCCAGTGGTACCTCTGTAGATCCCTCTTGCCTTTGATCACCTGAAGGCGTTGCCGGTGAGTACATACTTCAGCTCACATCACTCATATCTGGTGTGGTCTCTGGTCACAGGCATTGAGTGATTTTCTGAAAAGACAGAAGACGGGAAGATTTGCAACTGCCGAAGAGGTAGCCCTGCTCTGCGTCTATTTGGCTTCTGATGAAGTAAGCACTGTGCTTCTCGGGGAATTGATTATCCTGAATCACATTTAGCCACTATTTGTCCATCGAAATAATTTAGAACGGGTATGGTATATTTATGCTAAGATGCTGCATTTCAAGGTAGGAACATGTTCTGATTTAATTAACTCAAAGAAAGGTGACTTTTATCTGAGCCACTGTCTCATTCAAATTTATACATCACAAAAGCTTGTAATGAATGAAGTGGATGGTGGAAAAAAATTAAATTTCTCAATTTTCTGAGAGACAATTGCTGTCAAAAATTACAAATGGAGGAACCCTGATTAGATGTAAATTAACAAATGAACCTCCAGAATTATGATAGTTTGAGGTGAAATGAGGCAAGGGTTAAACAGCTTTAATTATGTTCAGGGGACACAGAACTGGCACATGATGTTTTTAATTTTACTGGTGACTTTTTTTAGGAGAATTCCACAGGCTTTTTTTTTCCGTTAATTCTTACTTGTTTATCATCATATATGGAAATTCCTAATTCTGTCTGCTTTCTGCTGTCTGTGTTTGGTAACCATTTTCTTCCTATAGCTACTTTATATTTTTAAATGTCATACAGCAAGAAAGCAGGAACTACATTTATAAGGTATAGCATACCAGAACATCCTCTCCGTTTTATATTATGTCCTAGAATATTACATGACTGGGGAACTGTAGTGTTGAGGAGAAAGAAAATAGAGTAGACGTGAGAGAGGAGGTGGGTTACGGATCAATTATTAGCTCTTTATACTGACTTGTTGCACGTCAAGTGGTGGATAAATGTGACAGATACAGGGGTTGAAATTCTTTCAGTGACAAAGCAGTTACCACTTCCCAGAACTATTAACAACAATTGTTTATAGTTGGGGAAAATATTAGACAAATCAGTAATGGAAGAAGCCCTCTTTCCTTTGTGATTTCTCTGACTCCATGTCTTCAGAGGCTCCTTTGATCTGAGGGTGCTGCTGATAAGCTGAATTTCTCTTGTTTAGCCAAAGCTTAGGTTACCAATTATTTGGAAATGTTCTGGCTTGAAATGCAACAAAAGGACTTCTGGCTTTTTAGAGGAGCCCAGACAAGTCCATATATGTAACTGAGCTTGCCATTTAAAGGAACTTGTGGGGGTTGGGATCTTTTTATTTAGTTGAATGACCAACAATCCCCTAGTTTATCTACCTATATGATCAGTTTTCCTATAATGAATTTCTTCAAGTTTCTGTACTGGTATTATGATGTCTTTCCTTTCTGTCTCCCCCACTGTTTCTGGAATTTAAAACAAACAGCACAAATGTAAGTCTTAATTATCCATGTTTAAGTTGTAAGATCTTTAAATGTCTACACAAGGATTATTTCAGTGTTAATTCTTTGGAAAATTAAAAATTCTGTGGGGAAAAAGGCAGTATTTTCTTTTATAATCCTGCAATTATTTACAATTTGCAAAAGTTTGCATGTCTGAAACTAGTACAGAATTGTTTTCATAACTTAATAGATTACAATGATACTTATTCATGTAAATTTAAAAATCACATTTAATGCATTTCAGATCCTAGAATTCCCTATGTATATACTGATCATATACTATATTGATCAACTAAGTATATGATATCTATTTGGTAATTGATGTGCCCACTTTATGACAGGGACACTATTATGTTCAAAAGTTTTTTAGTGGCATACAAACTTATTTAGTTTTGAATACCACTGAGTTTCAAAAGGAAAATGTGTTCTTTTAGCCTACACTTTGTCCTAATTTTGGAAATGCCTATCCATCACCACTTCTTGATTTTCTGATTCTGAGACCAAACCCCAAACAGACCCTGCTTAGAGTATGACACTTAGACATCAGCCAGAGGCCATTTAGCTCTAGCTCATAAGAACTCACAGCAGTTCTAAGTAATTAGAACTTTAATTCAGATTTTCCCAAATTCTATTTGCTAAGTGAGGTTTCCCGTTAACATGAGAGTAAATTGTTTAGTTTCCCCAGTCATAGAAACATTTAAAAAACAAGAGTTGTTGTTAACCCTGTTTAATCATTGTCTCCTTGTGTTTATCACTGCAGTCTGCCTATGTAACAGGTAACTCTGTCATCATTGATGGAGGTTGGAGCTTGTGATTTCAGGATCTCCTTGCTGGGAAAGCAGGTTCTTGCAAACCACGGTGGACACAGATATGAAGAAAACTTACCGATCATCTCTTTCCTATTAAGAGTATTTGAATCACCTCTCCTAAAAGTAGTCATGAAAAAAAGCCTTTTTAAATTCATTCTCTGCTCACACAAGTCTGACTCTTCAAATATATTAATCTTTTTCTGCTCCTTCTAAAATCATTGTAGGTAGATGAAGTACAAGATATTGAATTCACATGAGAATAGTTTTAAAAATAAACCTCAACTTGTAAGCATATGATATTAAAATGTGAATATGACAGAACAAGATGCTTTTTTAGGAAAAAGACTATTTTTACTTTATTGCTATTTTCCAATATTCAAAATATTTTGTACAATTGTGCAGTAAGTTCATATGTGGATCCTAATTTTTAAAATTTTACACTATTATAAATGAACACCTAAGGTTGGAGTTTGACTTCAATAACTTGGAGTAAATGTTTATATTTCTTAACTCAGAAATATATTGTTGATCTGTCACATAATAGAAAAA
Source organism: Bradypus variegatus (assembly GCA_004027775.1). Taxonomy (NCBI): domain Eukaryota; kingdom Metazoa; phylum Chordata; class Mammalia; order Pilosa; family Bradypodidae; genus Bradypus; species Bradypus variegatus. Next base: position 10,958 of record PVKY010007286.1, on the reverse strand, counting down.
TAATCAAGTATTTGTACTCAATGAATGTCATCATTTACAAATAAGCACTATTTTCTTAGTCTAGCTAAATAATATTTACTAAAATAAGCAATGATATTTGACATGGGCCTAAGACACATATAGTTAACTAAATGGACATATTGTCAGTTTGGGGGGTATTCTCTAGATTAAAAATAAATAAGTTCCAGGATAACAGACCATAAGACATGAAATCTGGAAATAGTTTCTGGATAAATGCAAGTATACCATGTAATAGGGAAAAAAATGAAACATTCTTAGAGTTATATAATTAAAGAAAATAAAATTTTCAAGAAAAAGTTTAAAGTAAATTCATGGATCATAATTCTATAATTGATTTTTAGGGAGAATTTGTTTTTTTACATTCTAGTTTGGGGGTTTCATGTTTGCATTTTGTTTATCTGTTGCTACCTCAAAAGACAAAGTGGTATGGTGGACGAATAGATCTACTACATAAATGAGTAGTATTTCTTAGCCTTTTCTCCAAGAATCTTAATTAATATAGCAAGAAAAACTTTGAAATGGAAATGAAAGGCTAACATTCAAGTATGAGAAAGAGTATTATACACTGATGAAGAGGAGTTAAAATTCACAGTGAAGGATATTTTAGCCAGCATTTCAGAAGAGTCTATTGATTATAAGATTTGGTTTGGGGTTATGAGGCCAGCTATATCACTACTGGATCATGATAGCTTGATTTGTGACTTGGACACAGTCACCTAACTCAGTTTTCTGCTTTATGAAATTAGAGTTAGGCTAAATGACCTGGGTTTCTTTTGGTGTATAATCAAGATGCAGTTACTTCTTATCAAAGAATTTATAGAACATTGAGCTTATAAATATGTCATCAAGTTCTTTATGCTCTGAGCAGGTATACATGTATATGGATAGCTATGAATTTTAAACCAACACAAGATCAGTTCTCCAAAATGAATTCTAATATTAGCAGATGCTCTCTGAGTTCTGTCGGAACTATAAACTATACAACTTTATAAATTAAAAAAAAGTAAAATCCTACCAAAAAATTCAATGTTCTCCAAGGTCATGTGGATCAAATCAGGTGATATATCATTGAAGATCATATGACTGAAAAAAAAAAAGAGAAAAATATATATCATTCGGGTTGCAAGAGGAAGCTGGATGTCACTAGAAACTTTTGCAAGCTTTAGGAGAGGAACAGCTCAGTTTAGGAAAATAATCATTTCTTAGATGTTGTGAAGAAGGGTCTTAGAGGAAGGAACCTAGACTTATCCATTAAACTCCACAAGGAAGGAACTGAGAGAGGAAGAATGAGTGGTTTGTGCTCGGCGAAGAAATTTACGTGAGGACAGTCCTGCTAGCCTGAAAATCGGTGATTAAAATAAATCATGAGCACTTGCCTAAAGGAGTGAAAAGCAGGTAAGAAAATTTTTATTTCTGAAGGAAATACAAGGGCGCGTGCGCGGAGACACGTACAGTTAAGAGGGGGGAAATATAGAGGGAAGAAGGCATGGAAATGTGAGAATTTAATGAAAAAGGATCAAAATGCTGATGTTAGGGTTAAAAGCTAAGAAAATACAGCAAGAAGGGCACGCATTAAAGAAGAGATTAAAGGGAGGCAGGAAATGTACAAGCTTTTTTTTTTTTATCAGACCATTGAATTGGTCATCTGAAGAAAAGCCTGTCTTCCCACCGCACCAGGGAAGATACTTGTAAAAATACAACTAAAAGGTAGAGTAAAAATACAAAATTTAGAAGTTGGTTTGGGGAATGATGAACCAAGCAATTGGTTATCGGGCTACACTCTACCGTCACCTGAAGACGGCAGCCCTGCGCCTTCTCGCCTGGTGGACACTTGCTGGGAAACCTTTCCTCGGGGCCTCCCGCGGGAGCGCGCTCCTCGTGACTTCTGAGGCTGAAGAAGCAGCCAGCGAGAATAAACAGCTGAAACGCTGCGCGGTGCCGGCTCCGAGGTCCCGGGAAGCGAGCTCGGTGGTTGGGCCCGGCGGGGTGGCCGAGAGGTCAGCCAGGCGCCACCGGCCACGGAGAAGCAACGTGCCCCCGGCATTGCGCGTAGCCCTAGGCCAGCGGCGCGGAAATCTGAAACCGGGTGGCGGCTCCGAATCCCAGACGCGCCGGGGCTCGATTCCGGGCCCCCTCTAGCGCCCCGTGTCCAGGCCTCCCTCCTAGAGGCCGCCGCCTGCGGGTGTGCAGAGAAGGCGTGGTCGGTCCCCAACTCGCCGTTATTTCCTAACCATCGCAGCCTCCGGCTACTCCTGGGGTGATGTTCCCACTGGGAAATCCAGCTCGCAGAGACTCGGTCCGGCTCTGCGGATTCCCCCGCAGACCTCTTCTAACCTAATTCCTTATCGATCGGGCAGAGCCGATTTCCTCGCGGGAGACCTTGAGGTGAGTGGCTCAGGGAGAACACTAGGGGTAAATAAAACCGGCGGCCTAGAGACCGGGAGCCAGGGCCCACACCCTTCAGTTTTATACCCAATGACTTTTTATGTGTGGTTGTTTTGTTGTTAGCTATTGTTAGGAGTGGATTTTTCTAGTTTGTTTTTGTTTTCGTTTTCAAATCGGCTAGAAGGTGTGGATATTGTGAAATAGGTTAGCACCCCGGAGGTGCTAAGAAACATCTGTTCCTTCTGAACATAACCACCTGCGCAAAGAGCAGTTTCAGGGCTCAGCTTTTTTTAGTTATCTGGCATCAGTTTATCTCACTCTTGTTGTCTCACCTGGACATGTGTGTGATGTGTTGCCTTAAAAAATTAATCGCAGAAAGCCACCCCTTCCTTTAGCCTTCCAACAACAAATCTACACCACCAGCTTTCCGCAGAGGTTTACCAGGTGAACGTCTCTTATCACTGAAAGACTAAAACCCCGTTTCCCCACCTTTTTCTATAATGGGGTTTCCACCTGACAGTTAATGCTGCTATAGTACTCTCTTAAAATTCTGGTCTACTCTGTCTCAAAGTCAAGAATGAAACATTTTAATTCAGCAAATGTCTATGGGTCTTCTCTGTGCCAAGCAGGTATAGGGACAAGAGATACAAATATGAATTAAATACAGTTTCCTCCATTCAAGAGCTCTAAATCCAATGGATCAGAATATACTTAAACAAGTAATTAGTACCGTGTGATTCAAGCTATACTAATTAATTGAGCAAAGTGACTAATTCATATAATATATTTTCTAGCATATTGAGGTCTTTATAATTATGATCCTGTTGACTACATTTTTGCCATTTTTCTAGGACTTTCATGGAGGCATTATGTAACAAAGTGGAAAAGAATCAGTGACCTAGTCCCGGTGCCCATTCCAAAGTTGCTGATGCTGAATGTGGAAATTTGGCATTCACATCCATTCTCTCCTGCCTCTCGTGTGCCTGCTTGTCTGGCAGAATCTGGAAAGTAGAAACATTTCCCAGACTCCCTTTCGACTAGATTTCTGAATGCTAAATTAGGGTCTGGTAAGTAGTCACTTGTCTGAGATTACAAAGGCAGGGGTGAGACAGAGGCTACCTTCCTACTATTTTGGGCTGTTTTCTGCTAGCATAGTAGATAGAGGAGATCCAGCGTTGTGGGTGTTGGGAGGCACTTATAGCAGTGGTGACAGTGGACTCAGCCTTGCAGGAGCACCAGCTCCATGGCAGTTAAGAGACAATTGAGGGAGGGGGTGAACACATTCTGTGTTCCTTCTCCACATAACTCCTGGATCCCAGCTTTCTATGGGTCACAGTTAAAGGGAATTCTTTTTTTCTTTTTTTTTTTAATTTTTATTAAAGAAGTTGTGGGTTTATAGAAAAATCATGCAAAAAATACAGAGCCCCATATACTTCGCATATTAACAGCTTGCATTAGTCTGGTACATTTGTTACAACTGATGAAAGAATATTATTACAATTGTACTAGTCACTATAGTCCATGGTTCACATTAGGATTCTGTTTATGTTGTTACAGTCCTATGGTTTATTTTTTTTATTCTAGTAACATATACAGCCTAAAATTTCCCTTTTTAACCACATTCAAATATATGATTCAGTGCTGTTAATTACATTCACAATGTTGTACTCTCATCACCAACATCCATTACCAAAACTTTTCCATCAACCCAAATGGAAACTGCACAATTTAAGCATTAACTCTCTTTCCCTACCCCCTACCCTACCTTGTTTTTTTTGTTGTTGGTTTTTTGTTTTTTTTGTTTTTTTGCATGTTTTTATTTTGTTACTCATCTACCCATACACTGGATAAAGGGAGTGTCACTCACAAGATTTTTACAATCACACGGGGTCACAGGATAAAAGCACAGGATAGTTATACAGTCATTATCAAAGGTTAGAGCTCCTGGATTACAGTTCAACAATTTCAGGTATTTTCTTCGGGCTAATCTAATATACTAGAAACTGAAAAGAAGCATCCATATAATGACTCAGTAGTCATAATCATTTGTTGAATCCTAACTTCTCAGTTTCAACTCTTCCCTTTGATTTGATCATTCTCTCAATCTTCTGGGCCATGACCATTCTAAGTTCCTCATGCTGAAAAGGAGTGTTGACATTATGGGGTAGAGGAAAGAAACTGGTTGATTTTCTTGAAGAGACTGGTAACTCTGGGCTTCAGGACTTATTTGGCATAGGAACAATCTGGAGGCTTTAAGTTTCCAAAAAAAATAAATTTAATAGGTGAAACTTTATATAGACTCTTAGTTATAGCCCAAGGTTTTCTTCAGGGTTTCAGGAATGCTGTTGGTTGGGGCTTGGCATACTTGGCAATTTGCAGTACCTGGCTGAAGCTTGCATAAGAGTAACCTCGAGAATGACCTCTTGACTCCATTTGAAATCTCTCAGCCACTGAAACTATTTTGTTTCATTTCTTTTCCCCCTTTTAGTCAAGAAGGCATTGTCGATCCCATGATGCCAGGGCCAGGCTCATCCATGGGAGTCATCTCCCACATAGTGGGGAAGGTAGTAAGTTTATTTGCAAAGTTCTACTTAGGAAGAGAGAGGCCACATCTGAACAACAAAAAAGGTCCTCTGGGGGAGACTCTAAGGAACAATTATAAATAGGCTTAGCTTCGTCATTTCAGAAATAAGTTTCATAAGGGCAAGCGTCTAGATAGAGGGCTTGGCTTATTAAATTGGGTGTCCGACAAGGAGTTCTTGAGCTCCATATTCCCTGTAATGGCCTCCTGGTTGTGGCAAAAATAGAGTATTCCATGGTGGTTCAGTTACCAGTGTTCTTGTAACCACTACTGGAGGCCCAACCTGGACTCTGTAATTCCAGCCCTTTCAGCAATCTCATGAACAATTAATTCCTTGTATAAAATCCTTTTCTGCTTAACGTTCTTGCAGTGGCTTCTGTTTTCTGCACTGACTCTGATTAATATGCTAGCTATGTAACTTGCAAGAGTTACCTAAACCTAATCTCTTTAGACTAGTTTCTTGGGATAGGAAGTGAAACCAGGAGATTAGATCCAGGGGCCTGCAGTGATTTGAATGCCTTCAGTTGGACCATGTCCTCTCCAGTCACCACAGACCCGCACATTTCTTACCTGCCTGACCCCTGAAGGCAATGGGTTTGATATTCATAGACCAGATTACCTCTGACATCGCTTGCTCTCCAAGTATAATGTGAAACATTCCTTCATCTAAAATAGTTACATTCTGTTTTGGATGATGAAAAGTTTTGGTAATGCATGGTCGTGATGGTAGCACAACATTGTATGTGTAATTTATACCCCTGAATTGTACACTTAAAAATGAGTAAAATGGAAAATTTTGTTATATTTAAATTATCACAGTAAAAAAATAAAAATAAGTATTTATGGAAGTACAGATTGTTGAATATCTGGTTCATGGCCTATTTATTTCTTGTTTTGATAGTTTATATGCAGCTAATTCTTCATCAGCACACAAACCCCAGTGATAGAACAGAGGTTTCCTCTGGGAGAAAAAAGGTTTACATTTTCCTTTTAACACAAAGCCTGGGAACACAGAATGTGGGAAAATGGAGCTACATATATATGCTCTTGTATAAAATATACACATATAAAGGATGTGACCATAAAACAATGAAGAGGTGTTCTTAGTATTTTATAGTCACATGATACACCTCAAAATACAATTATGATAAATTCTAGAGAGATTTTAACAACCTTACAAAGTTTTAAGTATATGTTGTCAGCATAATAAAAGCTTCTATGTTTTTCTTTTTAAAAATCCACTCATTTATTTTTCTGTGTTTTATGTGGAAGACCAAAAGGTTTTAATTTACTAATGTCCCTTATCTGTGCTCTTTAATGTAGAATATGTATGGCTTCCTTCTCAAAGAATACCGTATAAAAGGAATATATTTTTGTTGGAACCCCACGATGTATTTGCACTGTTTTAGGATTTTCTGTGCCTTAGGCATTTTCATCATTTTACAGATGAGGAAAGTGCCCAGATTGATTAGGTAACTTGCCCAAGATGCCCCAACTATGAAGCAACAGGGCAAGGATTTACACTCGGGTTTTCATCCCCATTTTCCTCCTACTGCTTCACATCTTGCCCCTGATGTGGTAGTTAATAAAGAATTGCACACTTCCCTTTTCACACATCATCCTTTGCTCATGCAGTTTGTGCCTGGAATGGTCTTTATCTAATTTCTTTATGAGACTAAGTTATCTCCCAAGGTTTGATTCAAGCATTACTTGACTTCAGCCAGACAGGGCAACACCTCCCCCCTCCTTGTACAATGCTATTTCTGCATCTGTCACATCATGATTAAATTATCTTAAGATAACACTAGCTGCTATTTGAAAAGAAATCTCTCAGATCTCAGAAACTTAAAACAGTAGAAGCTTATTTCTCACTCATATGAAGTCCAATCAAGTGTTCAGCTGATAGGCTTCTACTTAGAGATTTGGGAACTGAAACTTATTTTATATTATGACTTTGCCATGCCCGAAGACCTTGAAGTCTTTAGTTTCTAGGCAGTGGACAGGAAAAGAGAGAGGATGTAGAGGATTGCATGAGAGGTTTCTAATGTACAAGGACTGGAGGTAGCATACATTATTTATGTCCACATTCCATTGGCCAGAACTCAGTCCCATGCTACACTGACCTGCAAGGGAAGCTGGGAAATGTAAACCATCTGTGTGCCCAGGCAACAGTGGAAACTAGTTTTGGTAAACACATAGCAGTCTCTGTCCCCTTTTAAGGAAAAGGATGGCATTTTATTCATCTTTCTATCTCCTGTGCCCTGCACACCACAGAAACCCAGTAAAAGCCTATTAAACTTCACTGATTGTGAAGGGATGGAGTTGCTATCTCACTTGCCTAAAATTTAAGCACTTACCAGACTTTAATGTTGTTGCTTAAGAAATTATCATTCCCTTGCTAGACCACAAGCTCTGAGGATAGGAACTTTGTCAGACTTTTCACTTTAGAATCTCCAGCATAAGGCCGAAGCATAGCAAGAGCTTAATAGGTATTTGTTGAATGACTCCTCAGAAAAAAAACAAAGGAAGAGAATTAGTCTAAATGGAGCTAGACACTACTCATTGAGAAGGTGACATTTGAGATAGATTGTGAATGACTAGTAGAATATTATGAAGTAGTGAATATTATGAAGTGGTGGCAGTGTTTTGTTGTTGTTGTTTTGTTTGTTACATGAGTAGAAATTTAGAAAACAATCAATTGTCTATAAGCCCAACTTTTTTATTTCATGCAATATTAAAATATTACACTTGAATTTCAGGGATGCAGAAGGGAAATATACAAATATATTTTATATCATCTTCTCTGTTGCTTAAAAGAAGGGTGGTGAAAAATGGCACTCATTATTAAGTACTTAAGTGTTATTTTTTGGAAATTTTTGAGAAATATCAATAAAGGCAATGTTCTCATCTTTAGTCCTCTATAAAGATTTTGGGCTGCATCAAGAACCCAGAGTGACATGTATAAGCCAAAGGTTTCTCATCACTGGTTTTCACTGGGGCTTCTCAGAGCTGGCCATGCATCAAAATCACCTGTTGTTTTAGTTAGGATGCTTTTTGGCTACAGGTAAACAGGGTTTTCAACCAAAAGTGCCTTCAAAAATGCAAGTTTACTTTTCCCACACAAGATTCTGGAGGTAAGTGGTTTCAGGGTTTTAGTAGCTTGATGATATCAGGCTTACTTTAGTTTCCCAGCTGATAAAACAAACACCATGCAATGGGTTGGCTTAAACAATGGGAATGTATTGGCTCATAGTTTTGAGGCTAGGAGAAATCCAAAACCAATACATTTTCTCTTAAGACGGTGGCATCCTGGGGTTGGCTGTTGGTGATCCTTGGTTTTGGCTTTTCTGTCACATGGCAGTGCACATGGTGGCATCGTCTCCTTTCCCTTCTGGGTTCCATTGACTCCCAGCTTCTGGCTGCTCCTGTGGCTTCTCCTTCCACATCCAATTTCCTGTTTATAAGGACTTCAGCCATATTGGATTAAGGCCCACACTTATGCAGTTTGGCACACCTTGACTAATAACATCTTCAAAGGTCCTATTTACAAATAGGGTCACACCCACAGGGCCATGGGTTGGGACTTGAACATGCCTTTTGAGAGAGATATGATTCAGTCCCCAATAGTTTATCCCTTGGACCCCAAAAAGACATGTTCTTCCTGCATGCAAAATACATTCATTCTATTACAACTCCCAAAAGCCTTAAGCCATTTTAGAACAATGCTAAGCACAAAGTTTCATCAAAATCAGTTGTGGGTGTGGTCCATCTTGGGACAAAATTTCTCTGTCTGATGGACCTGTAAAACCTAAAAAACAAGTTATCTTCCAATATACAATTATCGGACAGGCATAGAATAAATATTTCCATTTCAGAAGGGAAAAAATGGAAGGAAAGCAGGGCTTGCAGATCCCAAACAAGTCAGAAACCCAGCAGGGCATTTGATTTTAAATCTGAGAGACATCCACAAATCGATGTTTGGTCCTCCAGGCCTGATAGAGCTGCAGCCCCATCCCTTCCAAGTGCTTGCACTGTGGCCATGCTCTGCTTGAACACTGGGGTGAGGTCGTAGCCACACCCCCTCTAAGCATCCGAATGCCTGCCAGCTTATCTACAAATGCCAGGACACAGGCCCCACCCTCCTAGGGATGGCAGCTGGGCACTCCACAAATGCCGGAACATGGACCCTCCATCTCCAGGCATTGGGGTGACGACACTCTTTCTGAACAACAGGGCACAAGGCCCATCTCCTCCAAGTGCAGAGCAGGTGGCTTGTACCCAACAACAGCAGGGAGTGGACCTGACCTTCCCACACACATATGGGTGGGTCCACTCTCTTGACCTGAGGAGATAGTTTAGGTCCGGACTTTTGCTTCCATGTTTCTGCCCTTGAAGTCATTCTTCCTTCAATTTATCCCTTCCCTGTCCCTGTAAGCTCAGCCTGGGAGAGGTTCTGCTCACACACATTTTGCACAAACCTTGTCAGGTTTGCATGCAGTTCCAGTGGCCAAAACCGTCAGACAATAGAGCCTTCTAAGGATTCTTCTGGATAACTGCATTTCCAATCCTGAATTCCACTGAAATGACTGACTAGATCCATATCAGCCACACCCTCTTTAACAAAGGGTTACTCAGTTAAACCCTCAATATGGAGCCCTGTCCTCTAGGAACTAACTTCCTAAAAGCTCAGGGAGATCCCTGATAGAGCCACTTCTGGCCCTGATCTCTGAGCACAATACCTGGAGAGGCTGAGAATTTTCCAAAGCATCAATTGCTGGTTTCTTGGGCTTACAATTTCAATCTTCAGTTTATCTCTCCCCACTCTCATTTCACTATAAGTTGCAAGGAAAAACCAGGCTGCACCTTCTACACTTAGCTTGGAAATCTCATCAACCTGATATCCAAGCTCATCTCTTTCAAGTTCTCCCTTCCTTCCACCTGACATCAGAGGTCAGTTTCCCCAAGTTCCCTGCCACTTTATAACAATGATCACTTTTCTTCCAATTTCCAATAACATAATCATCATTTCCTTCTAAAGCTCAACGGAAGTAGCTTTAGTGTCCATATTTCTGCCAACGGACTCTTCAAACAATATAGACTTTCCTGTCAAGGAAATTCTCACAATTCTTCCAGCTTCTACCCATTACCCAGTTCCAAAGCTATCTCTTCATTTTAAGGTATTTGTAATAGCAGCACACCACCTTCCAGTAACAGCACTGTTTTAGGGCTCTGAGTTGCTTTCTCTGTGCTAATCTTGACTTTTTCTTCATAGGTAAATGATGGTTGCTAGAAGTCCAAGAAATACAATACAATCCTCTCCCAGTGTCATCCCATCACCCCCACACAAAAGAGAGACTTCTCCTCTTGCTTTTCTGGTTTTTTATCAGGAAGGAAAGTCTTACCCATTGGCTCCCAATATCCTTACCTGAACATTCCATTGGCAAAAATCATTCTGATCCCTAAACCAACCACTGGCATGGAGGACTGGAGTTACAGAGACTGACTCAGGGCAATACGATTCATCCCTAGGGCTGGGGAAGGGACCCATTGCCATTCCTGAACAAATGGCTGTTGGGTAGGTAATAAGTAGGTAATAAGTAGTGTCTCTCAAATTTGGGAGGTCTAGAAATAGTATTTTAGACTTTAACTACCTTTGCTTCTAGTGGAGAGAGAGATTAGAGGAGAAAGAGTCTGGTATTGGGTCCCTTCTTACCTAAGAATAATTTCCTTTTATTCATATCTCATTATTAGTGTTTTACTTCATGTTGATTGAACCAAATCAGCTAATTTTGTTAGTTAACAGAATATAATAGAACTTGTTTTCCTTAGGTAACTTGGCCTTTTGTGGTAAGCACACCTACCAGTTTCAGATAAGGTAGTTCTCATTCAGTGAAACATTCTTAGTCATTTAGTAATGATTTGTCAAGGAAAGTTTGAAGCCCTATGCTACAGCCTGATCTAAATTCTCACC
>PVKY010007285.1:0-15070 GCA_004027775.1 Bradypus variegatus | reverse complement strand
GGGGAGATGTGTAACTCCAGTGATAACGGGGTCTTTCCAGTGCTCAGTTTAGAATAAGGTAAACTGGAAATAAAGGAGAGAACTAATAAAACTCCAGCTGCCCCCCATGGAGTATGAATCTCATTAGATAAGCAGTGTTTCTCCAAGAATGAGCTGAAGATTCCCCCTATCCAAAGCATGGGGTGGCGGGGTGGATTGACTCCTGAAAGTACAGATTGCGGAGGCCAACCCTAAACCTGATCAGCCAGTATCTGAATTTTCAAACAAGATGTGCAGTGGTTCTTTTGTACCCTTAAAGGAGAAGGTGAGTCATCACAGGTGGTCCTTGGATTCTGATGAGCCCCTTGATGGGCTCTGGATGTGCAGCGAGAGGTCTAACGAAAGGCTCGGGAAAGGCCTTGGAAGAGCTGAACTGCTCCATATAATAGAGGGAGAACTCTGGGATATTGTGGGAGAGAGCCGTTTACAGCAACAGATGGGAGAAGAAAGGAGAAAGGAGCCACCAAGAGGGCCAGAGGTTGAAGGATCCGGGAGTGCAAGCATTGGGAAATCCCCAATAGGAGGGTGGCTGAAAGGGCTTTTAAAGGCTGGGGTTGTCTGAGATTCAAATCAAAGCTGCGTTTGTTGAATGAGCATCTTCATCCTGTGCTCTCCTGGTCTCTCCAGACCTGCGGTGAGATCTGCCAAACACACAAAGCCACTTTCGGTTGAGTTTTCGTTTGTGGAAATGAAAGACAGAGGACCAATGAATGCTATTTCTGAATCTACACAGTATGGATGGAAATCGAGTGAGAAAGATAGAGGAATCCACAGATGGCAGCAAAACTAAACAAAACACAAATAGGAGAAGGAGCTTAAGCGCAAGGACATGTGTCTCTGAAAAGTTGTGGAAATCTTGGGGTTGGGGCTGGGACTTTCTACAGGTGATGGAATGGAAGCTTGAACATCTTTATTTAAATTTTAAGGACAAAATGCTCCCAGCTGATATTTAAGTCATACGAAGCTATATAATCTCTTCCTTCAACTCCTTTAAAACAGAACAAAAAAATTCTCTGCATCTCCAAACTCTTGTGCTTAGAAGAAATTACCTACTGTGTGCATATGTGAAATCTACTTTGCTTTGAGCTTTTCTGGAGCCATTTCCCCAAAGCAGTGGTTATTTCTTACATGTCTCTTTGGAGGTGTAGAGCTTTCCCTTAGAGAGTTTTTTTTTAATGGAGGGTAACCTCTTTTCAGGGACTAAGTTGAGCTCTGACCACCTAAAAAGTGAATACATTTCCCCAAAATGAGCAAAGTGTTCACTTTCAACGATAAATGAAGGCCCATAGCTGCCCCACAGCACATTTAGGCTAAGTCTATGTCTATATTCATTACCCCTTTAATTAGGAGACTATTAAACTGATAATTTTTAGGGATTTGGCTATGGCCTGTGTGGAAAATTTGATATACTTTTTTATTCAATTACTAAAATATTTATTTGCAATGCTCCTTTATGTTATAACTTTTTGATAATGAGAATGGTATAAACTTCAGATAATACTTGATGAAGAAGAACTTGAAACTCAGAGGTTGTGAACTGATATTCTGTCTCAAATTTGCTCTCTTAATATTTAACAGACTGCTTTCTGTATGTCTCAGTTTCCTCATTGTGATAAGGAAATCTCAGTTGTGAGGATTGTAAAAATTCAGTAGACTCTTACCTTTCAAAAGGTAGACTCTTAACTCCAAAATGGAAATACTCCTGTTATTCTCCTGGATCAAATCTCTGGGGAAAATCATATTTTTTGTGTGTGTTTCCTTGAACTAAAGTTACCTTGAACTAAAATTCCCTCTCTCTCATTTGATGGCTATTTCCTTCAAAGGAAGACTTTTATTTCTGAAGGATATTAATGGAAAATAAAACCAGTTGAGATCCCAGTGCTGTACAGTTAGATGTCTCAACAATGGTGACTGACACTACTTTTTAAACTTTAATCCCCACCTGCGCACTCCTCTGACCACCTGTCTGGGGCAGAGAGGTGGACGTGCAGGTGCTTAATGAATGCAGGTTGGTGCCTTGATGGCTTGTCTCTGGGATCTGCAAGGAAAACTGTGGGCATTGTTTTCTCCTCACTTGCCATGTTCACAACAATGACCCAGAGGTTCTTGAACTAGGCTTCTGTGATGAGCAAAAGATGGTGGATCTCACAGAGCATTAGACTGGGACTCAGGAGAGCCTGGATGTGAGCAACCTGTCATCTGTATTTCTCCAGCTGTAAAGTGAGAGCACTGTAACAGACGCTTGCCAAGATTCCCGTCAGTCCACAATTCAACGAGTCTGGGATTCTCCATGGTGTTGGTGTATAGTGAATTATTTTCTCGTCTATGTACATCAGGGCCACAACCCTCAGCCATTCTCTGTGCTTGAACCATGAAAAACTAGTAAATCCCCAGGCAGATCTCTAAGAAAAATTGGGAAGGAAATTAAGAATAAAACTTTTGAGGAAATGCCAGAGATTTTCCAAGATGCCATGTCACTGATCAAAACAACCACAGCAAAGACAAACTCTAATAGCTCATTGATGTCCTGAGTTGGTAAGATCCCAGCCTGAAGAATCGTTATGATCTAATACTAAAAAAAAGTGCAATTCTTCCTAATTTGCCCAATAATTACAATAAACTTTTTGAAAGTGGAGAATACTTCTTCCCTAATCACATTCCTTAAAAGCTGATTAAAGAAACACTGCTGTTTTGGATGAAATGCTATGACATTTCAAATTTTATGACTTTTATTTCAAGCCCTAAACCATGTCATGGTCCTTCTGTACAGCATCTAAACAGCTGTTATGCACCGCTCCATGCAGCAATGAGTAGTGTACAGCAGAGCAGTACACCAAGGTCAAAACTGTAGGGTGCAGGAGATTAGGGGTTTGAAAACACATGATCCAGAGTAAGGGCAGAGCCCAGTCAGCAGATTAATTTGCATTTTGCTCACGACTTTTACATTATTAATATATTTTATAGTGTTTGTTAATCTCAAAGTTTTACATTTAAAAGAAGCCAAATTATAAATAGACTACTCTCCTATTGCTCCTGAAAGTGTGGTGGATTTTGGGGTAACATTTCTTTCCTTCCACACACTGCATTCTCAAACACAATGAAAGCAGTAGGCAATGCTGGACTTCTGTCCAAATAGCAAAATTTCATATGTTGGCCATTTCTACCTCTGTTACCCAAATTCAAGACAGTTAGATCCTAATTATTTTAAAGCAACAAGAGGTAGACTGAGCAGGGAGGCCTTTAAAGGAGGAGATGAACCTAAGAAGAAGCCAATCAACTTTTTAACAGCTTTAATCAATCTCAATTGAGATGTACAATCTGTTTTTGTTTTTGTTGTTTTTTTGGGGGGGCGGAGTTGGAGAGTAGGATGAAACAGAAACCTTCTACCTTTCTTATCTCACTTGATGCAATCTTGCATTAACTCATCATTATTTTCAAGGTTTGGAAACTTTGAAAGAACCTTTTTAAGCAGGAACAATGGCTTATTGAATGAGCAATTACTACCCTCATGCCACCCTCCATCCTAGCCATCCAGGTGACATTTAGCTTCCCCTCTTCCCACAGGCAAGCACAATCCAGTTTCACATCTACACATCATCTTGTCCAGCAGGTTATCAACACCACTTTCAAAATAAAAACCACTCCCATACTCCCCGCCAGGGGAGTGCTGGTGGAAGTGGGTGCCACATTAGTTTCCCTCTGCTCATATACATTTTTTAAGTTCCTTTGGCTATGCCGAGAATGTTAGACAAATTCCCTCTGCATTTCCTCTGCACCTCCCCCCACCACCTCTCTTCCCCCACCCAGCCCACTGGTGCAGATTTTTTGCATTTTCATTTCAAGTTGTCTCTGAAGGAAATCATCCTGTACCACTGTTCCGGTTTGCTAATGCTGCCATTATGCAAAATATCAGAAATGGATTGGTTTTTATAAGGGGGGGTTATTTGGTTACACGGTTACAGTCTTAAGGCCATCAGTGTCCAAGGTAAGGTATAAACAATGGGGTACCTTTGCTGAAGGATGGCCAATGGCATCCGAAAAACCTCTGTTAACTCAGAAGGCATGTGGCTGGTGTCCGCTTGCTCCCAGGTGGTGTTTTCAAAATGGCGTCCTCCAAAATGTTGCTCTTGGGGCGTTTTGTCCACTTTTAGCTGCAGCTGCTCTTCAAAATGTCACTCTCAGTTGCTCTGAGCTCCTTCTGTCTATGAACTCTTTATATGGCTCCAGTGGTTTAATTCAGACCTCTCCTAAATGGGTAGGGTAACACCTCCATGGAAATTATCCAATCAAAGGTCTTTCCCACAATTGATTGAGTCACATCTCCATGGAAACACTCAAGCAATAGGTTCCAAACTAATCAACACTAATATATGTGCCCTCACAAGATTGCATTAAAGAATATGGCTTTTTCTGGGGGACATAACATATTTAAACCAGCACAACCACTTTCTTCCCTCCTGCCTGTCCATATATGCGCATGTGGGGTACTTGGTGTGGAAACCAGAAATTGATTTTATTGCCAATAAAATGCCTTGTATCATTATCGTAAATATCAACTAGGGTTAAGCATACAGTTTTCATTCTTCTTTGTGTTAAAGAAGGACTGAGCAGTATGGGTATATGTGAAACAGCAAAGTCCATTCTAATTTAGCAGAAATTTTAAAACCATGATGCAAGGCCATACCTTTAGAATATTTACATTCTTCCCAAACTGCCTTGTCTTTTATTTAGATAATTATATAGTGATTAAAGTGATTTGTGTGACCTCATTAAAAGTAATTTCATTTTGGCAATGTTTCTTTCTAGAAATTGCAGACACTTCTATTTATTTTGGGCAAATGTGATTTAGTAACAGAAGAAAACATGTTGCTATAGCTTACCCTATTTCTGAAGACTGCATGTTCTGCACAGCTCTCAGTGCCATGTTTGGTATTCATTAAATTCTCTTCATTGAACATTTCTATCCTTTATATTCCTTGTATTGTTGAAGAGCTTTCATTTTTAAGAAGTTAAAATGTTACTCATCCATGTAATTTATTCTAACTGGTTGACTCTAAGAGGCATTGTAAAAATGATTTTAAAACAGGCATTTTAAAACTTGGTTAGGAGGAGACAGATAAAGTCCTAGTGTTTTACCCCACGGTATGAGCAGACATGGGACAAAGACATTGCAATGGGGGGTCTCGACCTGTCTCTGCCAATCTGCCTTTTGAAATAGGCGTGGGGCCCAGGAAGGAGCTTGTTTATGATGTGCCTTGATTCAGGGCAGTGCTAGGGAATAAAACACAGGCTCTTCTCCTGGGAGAGGAGCTTTTGGGGTGGTGGTGGCTGGGTATGTGGGGTGTGTGTGTGGGGGGGACAACAGGGACAGCTTGGGTACTTAATGGGGTCTCCCATCAGTAGCTGCTTCCTGCTTCCTACATGTAGGAATAGTTCAAGGATAGCTTTGATCTCTGAGTACCTTTACCACTTCCTGTAAGTCAATAGCTCTTGACCAAGAAATAGGACAAACATCAGATTCCCCTAGGAAGAATTTTCACATGGCAGCTTAAATCCTGGCCCCAGCCCACCCTCACTAAATAAAACCTCCAGGGCCAGTGCCTGAAGCTTCTGAAAAAATTCCTCCAATAATTCAGAGTTTCATACTTGCTTGGAAATCACTGCCCTAAGTCGATAAGTTAATATTCCCTTAGTTAAGCTGGAGTTCAAAGCCCTCAGAAGATTGGAAACGCTTCCTGAGTTGGACCTTATGGAGGGACATTTAACTTACAACCCTTTCCTACTCGGCTGTTTTTAGGGGCACAAATTACAAAAAGTGAAAAATCCCCCAACAAAGAAAACCTGATGAAGAGGACAATCAATGCCCCCGGGACTTTCTGTAGGGAAATGCTGATTGCCAAGCAGGGCTTCTGTGCCAAGGATGCGGCATCAATCTTGCCTTTAGTTGGTGCGACAGGGGTCTTAGTGTTGGTGCCAGAAACATATGAACACCAAATAATCGGGCCTGGCTCTCCCAGTGAAAACACACATCAACAACAGCTACAGCTGGCCCTTCCCTGGCCCAGTGTCTGGCACCCAAATGACACTTGACAGGATATTTTAGACCCTGTTGAATCAGTGCTTGTCTTTCTCATGTCTATCTCCCATTTACCCTTGGGCTTCTATTTTGATGCTCAAAATCTAAAATTTTGTTTCTTTAAATTGTCTCTCTCTTGTTCAGAAGTCAATTACTCTTAAACCCCTCCAGTATTGATTACCCCATTAAGATGCCTTTCATTTTTCTTAAGTATCAGTGTGGGCGAAGAGCACATTATTTGACAGTGTAGGGAATAACATCAGTAAATCGGATCCAATGATAAAAGTGCACACTTTGTGATTCACCATCTATGGGGCTTTGAACTCCCAGGACGATCAAAATTGTACCTTACCACCAGTTGATCAGCACATAAGGATTAACTTGTGCCACACTTAGGATTGGAAGATTTTAAAACGGTGACTGACAAGTACCCTGACCATCCTGTAATTAGAGCATGTACACGCTTGTCACCTAAAAATGCGCATCCATTTAAAATCATTCTTTAAACTCCTACTCTCAGTCCATATTTTTCCAGACTATGAAGAAAAGATGGAGGCATTCTAATTAAATTTTGAGGCAAAGATTCTTTAGGTAGCTACTTTTGCCAAAGTATTAAGCAAAAGAATGTTGGGGCATGGCTATTTCTTTTGCAACTGAATAACTGGACAGTAATGCCCCACCCCCGCACCCCCTGCCAAACAATTCTTTAAAGTACATTATTGATACAAACAATTACAGGTGCTTAAAAAGCATCACTGAAGTATGTTGAGAAAATATAAAATTCCATGTATGTAAAAATACTGTTTTTGCAGTCTGGATGTGTATATACATCTAGAACATTAATAAGAATGGGAAGAAAATGTGGGGGTGGGGGAGAGGAGCTGTCCAATCTGTAAAGCTATATATTTGCTATAGATCACTTCTCCCTTTAGGCCAGAAGTGTTCAATCCACTTAACAATATACTTGTATGGTATATCCTGAATTCAGGATCCTATATTATCACTTTTTTTAACTGACAGAAACCTGAAGTCAAGCTATAATTCTAATACTTTCTTCTTATATTGGGATTGCATTCAGTTCCTGCAGATGGGTAGAACCATTTTACCCTTGCTTATAAATCATGCACCCCATTTTATTGGGTTTTATTTCTGATGAATATTAGAGTATTAGGATTTTTATTTTCCTTACTTAAAAATAACTAGGTTATTACTAATTACCTTATTAAAAGTTTGTTTTTGTTTTAGGAAAACAAAACAAAGTTAAAAAAAATTCAGAATAAAACCAGAAACTGCATCCCCCTTAATAAACTTGTCCCATAAATACATCTGATTATTTAAATAAACAGGTTACCTTAGCTTTCTGTTGTATCAGTATTTTTGAGTAAGAAATGCCATAAATATCTCTTATTAAATAAAAATGTCAAATGCCAACTTTCAAAAAGTTTTCAAAGTCCAAACACTTCCAATATTAGGTTAATTTCAAGTGGTGAATGCATATATAATATTATATACAGGTTATTTTTTTAAATCACAAGTACAAATAAATTATCTCCTTTCCCTTCTATTCCAAGTTTTAGTTCAAAAAAAGCAAGGCTTTAATGTAAACACAGCAAGGCTGCAAGTAAGTTATTAAATACAGTCATCGGTGTTTCTGATATTGACCAACTTTCAGAGACAATACCTGACAATACTTTCAAGTTTCATGGTTCACTGTGAGAAAAGAAATAGATAGCTATATATGAAGATGTTTCCATGCCATCCTTTTTTGTGAGAAAGTGAAAATTAATGGGTCTTTTAGTAGTGTCTCATTATATTGAACTTAGGTTAGCAGGGTCTGATTAGCAACTTTGGATAAATTTCCAACCATGTAGATTTGTAAAAGTTTTACAATCCCCCTCCCATTCCATTACAAAAAAGTACTATGTGTATTAAAAACACAACCTTTAAATACCACCATATATAAGGACAACATCATAAACTCTAGTTGTATGTCATTTCATAGTTACGCATTATCCCATCTGAGTTTAACAGAACCCCAGAGACTGGTGTTTGCATTTCCGTTTCACAGATGAAGACTCAGGGTGTGGGAGATAAGTGACTTGTCCTAGGTTACGTGTTAAGTAGGATGGGACACCAGAACTTGAGTCCAGCTGTGAGTAGAATCTACTTTCTGAAATTCTTGGGCTGACATCTGTTCATGACAGGGAAGATTCAAACTATGGCCTTTCAGCCTCCCTTTGCTGGGCCTGAGCGTCGCCTGCTGCCTCAGGAAGTCCCAGGAGCCCTTTAAGGGAGCCCGAGGACCAGCCAAGCAGGGCTGTGGTCCTCCCTGCTGGTGACACACGTCTTCTCGCCAGCTCCTCTTCCACCTTGCCTGACTCTTTCACCACTTCTCAAGAACCCACCACATGTTAAGCCCTATGGCGGGAGTCTGGGGAATGACGACACATTTCTGTCATCACCAAGTGGAACCGATTCATAACCTGGGGTGACTGAAACAATCATGGGAAGCACCCGTTTGAAAGCTCATGTTTTTGGGGACCTGACCAAGTTCTCCATGTCCCTTGAAGGCACGGCTGAAATGTCATCAAATGCTTTAGACTCCAGGGTTCCGGAATGACAGAACAAGTGAGGCAGTATGTCTAATTGCAGAGCAACTGTCTCTGTGCTTGGGATAGAAGCCCCATCCCCACAGCCACCTGGAGGGGGGCCATTCCCCTGAGGGAGGTCAGAAGGCACCCAGCCACCACTGTTCTTAGGACGCCCTGTGTTTCCAATCAAAACCTGCGCACAGAGCCACCATCCCCTCTGCTGAGCTGTGGAGATACCGGGACTGTTTTAAAGCCAACACAAGTGAGCGACCAAGTGCTGGGGCAACCAATGAAAAGGACAAGACATCTGGTGAAAACGAAGTGCAGAAGAAAGTCAAGAAGAATGTGACATTGACATGGATGTGCCAGAGACAGAACGCACGATTGTGGCTGTTCAGTCTCAGTTCAAACAATTCCAGAGGGAAAAGGCTGGGTCTCAGAACCAGAGAGAGAGCCCTGCCAGCAAGATAACACAGTCAAGCAACACCTGTTGCGTTTAAAAGAACACCTTAGAGAGCAGGCAGACTCACAAGCCCCGCACACACCAGCCAAGCCAAAGGCGGGCACAGACCCATGATGATTCTACCCCTGTAGGACGGTGTGAGACAATGAGACTATGAGTCACTTAATCTGTGTTTATCTCCAGTGCCACTTCCCGGGCAACTATTTTCCTTGATATTCTAATAAAATGTAGTTAAAATGAGTAAACAAACAAAAGATATCCTATACACAGCAAGAAAAAGAATAAAGCTTTAGACTGGTTCCAAATTTGTTCATTTATAAAAATAACTGATTTTAAATAACTTTTTTTGTCTTTTCTTTTTTCAGATTTTTCAAGGTTAAAAAAAAAAAACAAAAAACCCTTGCCATTGGAACAGAAATTTGAATTCAAAGCGAGCTTCAGTGTGAGCCTGCATGCAGGCTTCTGAGCCGGGCGAGGCTACACAGGCTTCCCTACCCCCTTTGCTGCGAGCCATCCTCAGAGAGCTCGTCCTCTGACGAAGCAAGAAGGAAGTACACCGAGCCGCCTGCTTCCTCCAGGCAGATGACTCCTTGCTTTTCACAACAGGTGACTGTAAAATCAGGAGGATATTTTAAGAACTGCCAGATGAAACACACCACCTTGTTTGTGAAGTTGTGAATGAACAACTTCCAGGCGCTGGGCAAGATGCTCGTCGAGTCCCACGGGTGGCAGGGGTGTGGCACGCCCCAGGACCATGTTCCTGTCCCCACTTTGCTTTCTTTGAGTGAGCGGAGCCCACGCCAGTGGACCGAGCTGCCGGAGTCCTTGCGGGAGGAGGAAGGGACCAGGCTGCTTGCTACAGAGCTGGACGCGCCAACTGGCCCACTGGGACCCAAGCCTCTGGCCCCTCGCACAGTAGCTACCCTCGCTTTCTAGTGTGGAGGCTGCTGCACGGGTCTCCAAGGGGAGAAAAATGTTAGCTTTTGCACAAATATGATTTTTAAATGGATAGGTTTTCTTTTACATAGCGTCATTGCTGTATGATGTTCACTCATTCCTTTATTCAAGAGGTATTTATTGAGTTGCACAATATGCAGAACCTCCTGCTAGGAAAATTCTTTCCCATCAGCCTAGAGCAGAGCTGTCCTATATTCTACACTATTCCCAAGGTTTAGAAGAGTTCCCGGCATGTAGTAGAATCCTAACACATTTTTCAATGATTAAATGCATGAATCTGTGGAATGATGGCACAACACTGAGAAAACTGGTACCTGCATCTTCCCCCCTCCCACGAGGAGCTCATGCCATGGTGGAAATCAGTATAAGGACCTTCCCGTTCGACAGTCTCTATCTGCCAACAGTCTCTATATGGAGCTGGAATCATATGGAACAGACACGGCATCACAGGAAATCAGTTAATTAACACCAGATGTTGACTAGACAACTACTTTGTGCAATTCCCTCCTCCTAGACAGTGGGGACCCTCAAAGAAGTGTAAGAAATCATTCTGGTTTTTAAAGAGTTTCTGTACAAACTGAGAGTTAACAGCATAAAGCAATATGAGGCCTAGGAGGAGGCAGGCATAAAGAACTATCAGAGGTCAGAGAGGAAGACTGGCTGATTGCAGAAGACAGAAGACTTGAATTGAGCCTTGAAGCTCATGTGGAGAATGGAAGAAAGGACATAACATGTACACAGCTGTGTGTGTGGGGTGTGGGTTTGTGTGTTGGGAGGTGAGGGAGAAAGGCATAAACAATATCTGAAAGAAGGCAGAGCTCACAAGATATACTTAGGAGGCATGCCAAGAGTAATTCAGTGCTATCTGAGTCAATTGAATAAATATGTATTGAGTGCACACTACACGTCAGGCATTGTGAAAGATACCAGGGATATAATGGTTAACAAGATTGATATGGTCCCTGGCTCGCTGGCTGATGGGAGACACAGACAAGTCTTCCGTCGCAATACATTGAGGTAACTGTTGTCAAAGGGCAAAGTCCAAGTATTACAGGAAGCACACAGAACGGACCCAACCAGAAAACTTCGGAAGAAGGGATGTCAAGCCGACATCTTAAACCACGGTAGGAACTGGGTGAAGTGCAAGTAGGGTTGTGCAGCAGTGAGAAGGCCCAGAGGGATCTGAAATTGGCTGAGTTTGTTGGAATGCAAAGGAAAGAAGTGGAAAGAGATGAGGCTGGAGATGTAAGGGTGGGCAATTTACGCAGTCCTGGGTACTTTGCCTGAAGGAGTTTGGACTTTACCCTAACAGCAGTGGTAACCACTGAATTTAAGCAAGGTAATGAAACAAACATATTTGCATTTTAGATAGATAATGATCTGAAGTGTGAGAAGTAGGTGAGAAGAAGAGAAGGGTAACATGGAACTAGAGTCATGAAGGACTATCTTAAAGACAGTGCAAGAATGACATGAATATTTCATGAATGAATGAATGGATCCATCAATTGGTCATTCAGGTCAGGACTGAAAATATGAGACCTGAAGTGGAGGATTCAAGAAAATAAAGTTGCATGCACGTACATGTGTGTTTGCAAGGTCAGAGTGAAAGCTGATTGAAACACTGATGTATCCTCAAGTCTTCAATCTCATCATACAAATGAAAACAACAGTTGAAGATACTGTGCAACATAACAGAGGGAGGCACCTTCAATGATGGAGTCAAAGACTCACATCTGAGCCCTAGTTCTGCCATTTATTAATTTTGAGATGTCTTTTCATTATTTCTCTGATTCTCAGATCCCACACCCATTAGACCTCTCCTTGTGTGTAACTATATAGCAGTGTACATGTGACAATGTGAATGATCACCACAATCTGTGTCAACTCCTGTTTTCAAGTGGTCTTTGGGAGCTATGGTGGGATTTGCAGCCCACTGGGGTTTCTGAGTCATTCACAGCAGAAAGAAGTTAGTGCAACCTGCATGACATTGAATCATGGTTTAGTTTAAAGGGGATTTAGAAATCTAATCAACATTTTTCGAAGTTTGGGCAGGTAACTCTAAGTTTTCTATTGACCACTCCACAGTTATGGGGCAACAGAGGTTGGAGGAGGGGTGGGAAGTGCCCCCTCCTGCTGCTGTCCCTGAGGAGAGGAATGAATGGGGATTGAAATAGGCAGAGACATGTGACACACTTGAAGGCCACAGGGTCAGTGAGGGGGCATGGAAAACACATATAGCCATTTAGGGACACGGTCTAGACAAAACTCAGCTCTCTTCAGTGTCCTTCCACTGCTCTGTCCTGATGATACAATTATCATTGCTCAAGATCTTAGAAATGATAACTTGTGTGAGGTCCAAGCAATGAGGCACTGTCCCAGTTTTGTAGCTGTAGCTAAGGGCCCAGAGCTAGATGGCCTTATGTAAAGAGACAGCAAACCAGGACTCCTGGCTGTAGGTGGGGAGGTGTGCTCTTGGGATTTGACTGCTTTGAAAGAAGGAGAAAACTTCCTGAAAAATGGGAGTAGCTTGTGTAAGTGGTGGTAGATAAAAGCAGGGTAAATTATAATGTGCATGGGTCCAGATGTTAAACGAGAGAATAAAGGAAGAGAGCAAAAAGTCAAAAGTGAAGAGCAGGGCTGGGAGAAGGTTCCAGAAGAAGTGCCAGTCAGGCAACTCAACAGAAAGTGTTTCAAGTCATGCGATTTCAGGAAAACAAGGCAGGCCCAAGCATCTTGTACCCTCAGGAGATCAAAGAGTAGGCAGAAAGTGACTGATTTTTTTTTAAAGATATTTTAGACACTTGAATGTTTCTCCTTCCAGCATTTTCTATGTCACCCCACTCCCTTCCTCCCAACACACAAATGTACACCCTGTGGTCCATTGTAGGCTAGGGTTGTTTTGTTGTTGTTTTTCCCACAGAAGAGTTTGACACCAGGGCAGCGTCACTAAACCAAGAAGAAATTTGTCAAGACAACAGCTTCCTTAAGAAATGCATCTCTTAGCCATCTCCGAGCTATTTCCCAAAGCAGTCTAGAGTCAGCTGTCAGGAGAGTCAATATCATTTTTATAAAGTAAAAGTTGAATGAATTATGTTTTCCATTTTATATCATCAATTTAGATGCTCAGCAGTTGGATCTAACTTATCCTATAAAGAAGACTCCAATCAATCAATCCATCAATCAATCAATGAATCCCAACACAAAAAAGCCACTTCCAGTTTTTCCTGGAAATTCCAATGCAGAGTCTTGAAATGAAATGGACTCAATAATTTGTGTTCTCCAAAGATCACTTAGACCCCTCCATTAGGCTTCTCTGCCACAGGTGTCTGACATGATCCGCACATCTGTAATGTCCACCCACGGACACAGCAGGTAGACCCTGGAGTCCTTTATCCAGCTCAAAATCCAGGGGTCTCTTGTGCTTGGACACACTTCGCAGTCCACATTGTCTCAGTGAGTCCTTCACTACAAATGCTTTTAGGCTCTGATGCAAGACAGGAATTTGAAGCATGCTTTTGAGTATTTAATGGTGTGAATTTCTGGTGCACACTAACATCAGCTTCACTCCACAAGCCAATAATCTTCCAAAATAAAGAAAATAAGCCAGAGGAAGAAATGCAACATGGAATTCTTCAGGACTGCAAGCAAAGCAGCTCCCTAGTCCGGCTGATCCTGGCAATCAACAACATAGCTCTATTTACTGAACCTTAAAGATTTTACAATAAATAAAGAAAAGGACGAAGATCAATGCTTTCAAATCAAAGAAGTATTCTAATTTTCTCCACTCAAACATGTTTTTTTCGGCTACTGAAAGCTCTCAAACATATCCCAAGTTAATTTCAAAGGTATCATGTCTGATCGCACCATGAAATATGGCCCTTACTTTTTCAACCAGCAGACATAAAGTTAAAAAAATTCCTACCTGGAAAAATGGATGGTCTCTTTCTCGGGCGCCTCAGGTGAACTGGTTCCAAGTTCTTAATGTTTCTTTGAAGTCTTCCTCTAATGTCATTTCCTATGAGCAGTTCAGGTGGCAGGCTACTCCGTCTTGATGATTTATAATCATTTTGAGACGAATTTAATTTGTTCTTCGTTCTGAAATATAAATTGCTGTCATCAACTGCCATTATAGGAGATACATTTGAGACTCTTCCCCAAATCCGAGAAGCCAACCCAGCTGCAGCCACAGCCACTGCTGCCACCACCCCGGACTCAGATGTTCTCCTGCTTTAGCCGGCACTTGTTTGGGAAGCTTAGCAAGTTGGTAGGCGTGGACTCAAACAGGTGTAGAATTACTAAGTAACCCCTCCTTTCAACAGTTAATAGCACAGGGGAGGAGCAATCTGAAAAAAATCATTAGGTGCAGAAGACGGAAATTTGAACAGATATGGCAGTAATACAAGTGGTGTAAGGGTTGCTGTGTGAAGTTTCATGAAGTTTCTCTGCTTATTGGGGCAGCGCCATAGAGCAAGCACAGCTTACTGTTTAAGAACAAATTGCATGTCTAATTTTTCTTTTTATTTCCCACATTCTTAGGGATTTTAAATAGTTTTCAGCCATCCTACATCCCCCCATACTTTGGTGTTTCAAACTACATTCATGGAACAAACATCCTTCTTTATTCAATTTCTCCCTTGGCAGGCAGCCAACTGGGAGTTGGATGGAAGAAGATGAGCAATGGCTGGACATGATCAGGAAGGAAGCCGTTGTTGTGAGTGCCGGGAACCCAGCCCTGCTCCCCTCCCCACCCCAGCCCTCCCATCCGGTGCCCCAGCTGGCAAGGGCCTCTCTGAAAGCTCAGGCTGTCTGGTGGGGAAGTCAGAGTCCAGCACAGGAGACTTAGCCATGGACGTGATGACAGCCTCCATCCAACAAATAAAGGCCAATGTTGTTATCCCTGCAGGGAAACCAAAGGGGCAAGTGGTTAGGTGGTCTGAGAAACAA
>PVKY010007284.1:0-15075 GCA_004027775.1 Bradypus variegatus | reverse complement strand
CCAGGATGGAAGGAAATTGGTCAGTGGGAAAAGGCAGATGTGGGGTTTAAGTCCCAGCCAGGCCATTTCCAACTCTACCCCATGCTGAGCCTCAGTTTCCTCAGTTTTCCAGGATGCATCCCAGGAAAAAAAGATGATGAAAAGTAACTCAGCCCTTCCTACAATGTGGATGAACCTTGAAAACATTAGGTTGAGTGAAATTAGCCAGACATGAAAGCACAAATATAGTATAATTCCACTTACATGAAATATCTAGAATAAGCAAATTCATAGGGACAGAAAATAGATTAGAGGCTATCAGGGGCTGTGGGAGGGGGGGATAGGGGAGTTACTGCTTAATGGGTACAGAGTTTCAGTTTGGGATCATGAAAAAGCCTTGGAAATGGATGGTGGTGATGGTAGCACAACACTGTGAACATAATTAGTATCCCTCAATTGTACACTTAAAAGCAGCTAAAATGAGAGTTTTGTGTTAGATATCACTGCAATAATTAAAAAAAAAACAGTTAGGAAGAAAAACAGCCCTTCCTACCTCACAGGGGTGTTACAGAGCTCATGTGAGAACTCGATGGAACTAATGATAAAATGCTCCTCAGACATTTGATGTGGTGGTTCCATTTCTGACAGTTCTAAAACAGTGTATTATTCTGTCAGATCCAAAGCCTTGGGAATTCTCAAAGTCCAGTGTTTTCTCACAACCCCACCTGGGGAACTGAGGGTGGGGGAAAGTGAGATGGATGTGGTGGGGAAAAAAGAAAACGTGTTTTAGAATCAGACAAGTGTGAGTCCCTGCTTTATCATTTGCCAGCTGTGTGACCTTGGGTAAATAACTTACCCTCTCTGAACCTGTTCCCTCATCTGCAAAGTGCACTGTTGTTGGAAATAGTCCATGGGACCCACAGCACAAACCCAGGCACATGGCAAGACACGAAAGCATCATTCATTTTCTTGCCATTCCCCTTCTCCCTGTTGTCTAATGGGGTTGATGGCCTCGACCACCCAGCGATGAGGGGGGGCTGGGTCCAAGATTTGCAAACTCCAGAAAAAACGCCTTTAGTTTAAAAGTGCAGACCAAAAATACATGCATTCTTCCCACTGACCCTTTTCTGCCAAGTTCACCAGGGTTATTCTGCAACAGGCAAACTCAAGGCCAACCCAGAATCCACTGGGAAGCAAAGCAAACAGTACAGCCTTATCTTGGGGGTGTCGGGCAGCTATAAGGAGGGAGGCCTCTGATCATTTCAGCCCTTTGTCTCACTAGCCTCCTTGTCAACAAGATGAAACTCCTTGTGTTGGCTACTCTGCTTACAGGTAGGTGAAACTCTCCTAGCTCCAATCCCCTGCCTGAGCTAAGATCTCCTCCTCTGCCCAGACCTGGAGTTTTTATGCGGGGCTCCCCAAGGTACTTAAGAGCTCCCATTTTGGGGTTCCCTCATCTTCCCTCCAATACCCCCACAGGACGGAACTCAGATGACCCCTCTGGATAAGACCCACCGTGACTGTCTCCCCGGAGCTGAGAGGACCCCTCCTTTCTCTCTCTACCATATTGCCGCAGTACTGGGTCTTCCCAGCATTTACCTCTGCTTGCAATTCTCTTACCTTTTTTATCTCCCACCCACACCAAAGGTGGGTTCCTTGAAGGTAGGGATAGTGCTGTTTGCACCATTTATTGAACGAATGAATGGAGCCAGCCACATTGGAATTCAAATCCCACCTCAACCATCCATTGTTTATTCATTCAACACTGACTGAAGCCTCCCAGGTAGCAGCCTCTAGCTTAAGACTGGAGACTCAGAGGTGAATGAGCCATGCTCCCCACCCAGGGGCATGTAGACACTGGCCTGCTCGCACACACACGCGCGCACAGGCATGCATACATGAGAGCTGTGGCTTTGGGCAGTTCTGGCCTCTGCAGAGAGCAAGGTTCCCTGGGGTGGAGAGAGAGGAGAGTAAGCAGAGAGGAAACAGAGAGGTCCGGGGATGGGCCCAGGTGCCAGGAGCCTCCAGCCTGAAGCAGGCCCAAGCCTCTGCTCCTGGACACAGCCTCTGTCTGCTGCCATCGTGGAGGTCTCACACAGGGGGCAGCCACTAGCTGCCCCTCCTGGGCCCTGGGTTTAAGCTCCATGAGTGGCCTCTGTGATACAGATTGAGGAAAGGAAGGTATGGGGCCAAGTGGCGATTCAACAGGACCCTCAAAACCATTTAGTGCTGTTGTCTTTAGGGCACCAAATTTCACAGAGGGGAAGAAGGAATTTAGGGCTTTCCCGCGTCTGCTGTGCCAAGCCTTGTGCGCAGTTTGTACAGACACTCGTTCTTTCATCTAGAAGCAGAATTGGTTCACTCATTCAACAAATATTTATTGAGCACTTATGATATGACAGGCATTTTCTTCTCTCTAGGTTTTTTTATCAGAGAAATTGTAGGTTTACAGGAAAATCATGCAGAAAATTCAGTTCCCATATACCACCCCCCCACAGTTTTCCCTATTATTAACATTTGCATTCATGTGATACTTTTGTTACAATTGATGAGACAATATTAATATAATTATACCATTAACTATAATCCATAGTTTACATTTGTGGTTCACTGTGTTGTTCAATCCTATTTTTTTTTATTTTATTCTAGTGACATATATACAACCTAAAATTCCCCCTTTGAACCACATTCAAATATATAACTCAGTGGTGTTAATTACAATCACAATGTTGCACTACCTTCAACATTATACACTAGCAAAACTTTTTCATTATCCGAAACAGAAACCCTACCAAGTAAGCATTTCCCACTCTTCCCCTGGGCCTCTAGTAACTATATTCTAGTTTCTGACTCTTTGAATTTGCTTCTTTTAATTATTTCATCTCAGTGAGATCATATAGCATTTGTCCTTTTTTGTCTGGCTTATTTCACTCCATATGACGTCTTCCAGGTTCATCCATGTTGTTGCATGTATCAGAACTTCATTCCTTTTTACGACCAAATAATATTCTATTGTATGTATAGACCACTTTTTGTTTATCCACTCATCTGTTAATGGACACTTCAGTTGCTTCCATCTTTTGGCAATTGTGATAATGCTGCTATGAAAATTGGTGTGCAAATATCTGTTTGAGTCCTTGCTTTCAGTTCTTTTGGATATATACCTAGAAAAGAGAATGCCAGGTCATATGGTAGTTTTCTACTTAACTTTCTGAGGAACTGCCAAACTGTTTTCTACATCTGCTATACCATTTTACATTCCCACCAGCAGCATCCCATCCTCTCCAACACTTATTTTCCATTTTCTTTATAGTAGCCAGCCATTCTAGTGGGTGTGTGTTCTAGTTTGCTAATGCTGCTGGAATGCAAAACACCAGAAATGGACTGGCTTTTATAAAGGGGGTTTATTTGGTTACAAAGTTACAGTCTTAAGGCCATAAAGTGTCCAAGGTAAGTCATCAACAATCAGGTACCTTCACTGGAGGATGGCCAATAGTGTCTGCAAAACCTTTGATTGCTGGGAAGGCACATGGCTGGCATCTGCTCCAAGGTTCTGGTTTCAAAATGGCTTTTTCCCAGGATGTTCCTCTCTAGGCTGCAGTTCCTCAAAAATGTCACTCTTAGTTGCTCTTGGTGTGTTTGTCCTCTCTCAGCTTCTCCGGAGCAAGAGTCTGCTTTCAATGGCCGTCTTCAAACTCTCTCTCATCTGCAGCCACTCTCTCAGATTCCATACATTCTTCAAAGTGTCCCTCTTGGCTGTAGTAAGCTTGCTCCTTCTGTCTGAGCTTATATAGTACTCGAGTAATTTAATTCAGACCCACCCTGAATGGGTGGGGCAACACCTCCATGGAAATTATCCAACCAAAGGTCTTGTCCACAGTTGATTGAATCACATCTCCTCAGAAACATCCAAGGATTCCAAAATCTAATCAACACTAATATGTCTGCCCACGCAAGACTGCATCAAAGATAATGGCGTTTTGGGGGACATAATGCATCAAACTGGCACAGTATGCAGTGGTATTTCATTGTGGTTTTGATTTGCATTTCCATGATGGCTAATGACATTGGCATCTTTTTTGTGTATTTATTGGCCATTTGTATATCTTCTTTGGAGAAATGTCTATTCAAGTCTTTTGCCCATTTTTAAATAGGGCTGTTTGTCTTTTTGTTAAGTTGTAGGAGTTCCTTACATATAGGCAGTTTCTTCAATTAATTTATTGATCACCTCATTCATTTATTCACCATATATGTATCCAGTGCCTATTATGTGTCAGGCACAGTGCCAGGCCCCGGGGCTAAAAGCCATGAGGCTTGTCCTTGGGTAGGACTGCGTTCTATGAGAGGGAGGCAACAAACAAGAAAACAGTTAAATAAATGGATGGGCACACATTGTCAGAAGCTGTGAAGCCAGGAACATAAAGTAAAGATGAAGGCAGAGGATCCTTTTAGCTAGGGTGGTCAGGAAGGTCTCTTGGAAGAGATGACTTTTAAGCCAAAGTCTTCCAGTCTTCGGAAGAGTGAGATGACAAGTGCGCCAGCCAGAGGTAACAGCAGGTGTGGGGGCCTCAGGGCAGAAAAGGGGAAGAGGAAGAGGCCAGCTGGCTGCAGATTCCCCTATTACTAACATCTTACAGTATGTGGCACATCCGTTACAATTACTGAAGCAACATGGATAAATTATTAGCAACTCAAGCCCATAGTTTACATTGGGGTTCACTGTGTGTTGCACAGTTGTCGTGTCTTCATTATTACAGTATCATACAAAATATTTTCACCTCCCCCTAAAAATCCTCTGTGCTCCACCTATTCATCTCTCCCTCCTCCCCGCCCCCAAGCCCTCGACAACCACTGATCTGTTTACTGTCTCTATAGTTTTGCCTTTTCCAGAATGTCGTCTAGTTGGAATCATATAGTATGTAGCCTTTTCAAACTGGCCTCTTTCACTCAACTAGACACATTTAGGGTTCTTCCATGTCTTTTTGTGACTTGATGCCTCACTTATTTTTATCCCTGAATATTCCACTATATGGTTGTATTGCAGTCTGTTTATCCACTCACCTACTGAAGGACATCTTGGTGGCTTCCGATTTTTGGTGCTTATGGATAAAGCCGCTATAAATATTTGCATGCAGGATTTTGTGCCAACTTCAGTTTTAAAAAACAGTATCAGTCTGGCAACTTGGGGAGAATGGATCAGAAGGGGGTGAGTATTGGTGCTGGATGAGCAGTTAGGAATCCACTGCCATAGTTGGGGCAAGATACAACGGTGACTTGGACAGGGATGGTTGCAGTGGGAATAGAGAGATAAAATGGACTCAGGAGACTCACTGAAGGGAGATACCATGGGGTGACCTGCTAATTTGGATGTTGGGACTGCTCAGGCTGGGGACTCAGTGGTGACTCCTGGGTTTCAGAGACAGTGAGAACACAAAGCTGTCCCACCCTGACCCAGCCTCAAAGCGGAAACACTACTTCCTCCCCCTACCCTCTGTACTTCTTTCAGAGGTACTCTGTGTATTTATTAGCATATAAATTTATATGATTCCCCCATAGAAATGGTAGCACATAGTACATACTGTTTAGCCCTTAATTTTTTCACGTTGTCTTGAAGATCATTCCATATTAATACACTAACACCTGCCTCATTCATTTTAATGACTGCATAGTATTCCACTGTATGGCTGTACCCTAATTTATTTAACCAGTCCTCTACTGATGGACCTTTAGTTATTTCCAATATGTTGCCAAAATAATGCTTTAATGAATAGCATTGTGTGTTATCTACATCTGAGTAACCAAGTACCTGAAAACTTAGCAGCTTAAAACAACAAACATTTTATTATCTCACAGTCTCTGTAGATTAGGAATCAGGGTCCAGTTGAGCTGGTTGCTGTGGCTCAGAGTCTCCCACAAGGCTGCAGTCAAGGTGTTGGCTGGGGCTGGGGTCTCACTGGAGGCTTGACAGGGGGGAGGACCGGTTTCTAAACTCACTCGAGCAGCGGTTAGCCTGATTCCGCTCCATGTGGGCTGCTAGTCCAGGAGCCTCTGTTCCCGCTGGCTGTCCATCACAGGCCAGTCTCAACGCTTTACCATGTGGACCACTTCGCAGGGCAGCTCACAATGTGGCAGCTGGTTTCCCTCATGGTGAGCAAGGGAGGGAACAAAGAGGATGACCAAGGCAAAAGTCAGTCTTTTTGTAACTTAGTCTCCAAAGTGACATCCCAATACTTCTGCGTAGTCTGTTCATTGAAAGGAGTCATGCGTTTTGGTCCACACTCCAGGGGAGAGAATTACACAAGGGCATCGATACCAGGAGTTGGGGTTATTGAAGCTGCCTGTCATGTTTCTTAGCGTGCATATGAGTAACTGTGGTAAGATTTCTCTGGGTCTGTCCTTGACCATCTCCTCTTCTTTATTTCAGCCCTTTCGCCTCCTCCCTTGGTTTCAGTTCCCTGATGACATCTCTGCTGTCAACTCTAAGTCTCTAACCTCCAGCCCAAATTCTCTCTCTAGAACCTCACTCCTCTATCCCTGATGGCCTAGGGGGCAGCTCCACTGGGCTGTCGCTCAAGGTCAACCCAACCCTAAGCTGACAGGAACAGTCCCACCACTAGGCCCTCCATTTCTCCAATTTGGAAGTCCGGAAGTTATCCTCAGCAACTCCCTTCCAGTCAGCTGGTAAGTCCCCAAGTCCTCTTGATTCCATTTACTCTTGAATCTAACCCCTTCTTGCCACTGGACAACTGCCACCACTTCCTCACTGTTCTTCCCAGCCTTTAGACTTATTTCCAGTCTAATCATATTGTGCTCAGGGATGACATTTCTCAAGCTTAAACTCCTTCAATGTCCCTGCCTCACTGCCTTCTACAAAAAGTGCAGGCCTTTCTCTTTCTTCTGGATTCACCTTAGACATCACCTCCTCCAGGAAGCCTTCCTTGACCACCTCCAAGTCGGGGCTAAGTGCCTATGTTATTAGCTCTCCAGTAATAATTGTATTAACAGCTGAGATCTATTGAGGTGATGTATTATGTGCCAATACTAAACCTTCAACACATTAATTCATGTAATCCGCCTATAAAATAGGTATTATTATTCCCATTTTACGGATGAGGAAAGTGAGTCACAGAGAGGTCAAGTCAATTGCCCAAGGTCACACTAATCCTCCTATACTGTAGCTGCTCCTTTCATGGCTCCCTCCCTAATTAAACTGAAAGTCCCTTGAAGACTGTGACTGGCTGTCTGCTGCCGTATCTCCATCAGGCACTGAGCTGGCACTGAGCTGGCACTGATACTTGCTCAGAGATTATCTGATGCCTGAATGATTGAAAACCGAATAAGAGAAATTGTGCTCGCAGCTCCGACAGCAGGGGCTGCAGGGGCTGTAGATGCTCCGAAGACACTTGGGTGAATCCCTGAGTCTTTGGGGAACCCCTTCTTGGGAGAGGTGAAGTGGTCAGGTGTGCTGATCCTGGGGGACCCCCGTTGGTCTCCCCGCTTCAGCTCTCGCCCCTGTGGCAGCCGTGAGCTGCGCCGCTCGGCTCTGCCTTCTCCAGAGAGCTGGCTGCAGGGACTGTACTTAGGACGGCCTTTGGGATCCCCTGCAGCCTCCACGCGAGGCCGTGCTCTGCCCAGGCGTCTCCCGGCCCGTGAATGCAGGGCCACTCCTGCGCAACATGCGATGCCTGGGACAGGTGATCGATCATTCAGGGACTCCACTGGCCTGGCCAAGGCTATGTCAGAATGGGGCTGCATTCTACAGCTATTCCTGCCCACTCCTCCTTCCTTCCCCCTCCCCTTTCCCAGGTGTCAGGTCTGCAAAGCAGCTGAGGCCTTCCCTGCTTCCTCCTTGATCCTTCACAGCTGTTTCCCCAATAAATCTCTTGCACCTCTAATTCCATCTTGGTGTCTGCTTCCGGAGGACCCATGCTGACACAACTTCCTCTGTGCATTCTCTACACTGCAGCAGAGGGATCCTTTTAAAAGCACAGGTCACGTCCATCCCCCACTCAGTACCTCCAGTGGTTTCCCATTTCTTGCAGAGTAAAAGCCAAAATCCTTGTATAGGCTCACAAGCCCCAAGGGATTTGATTCCCTCATTGTCTCCTGTCCCCCTTCCTCATGTGCTCCAGCCACACGGCCCTCCTTCCTGGTCCTTACACTTCCGCCCCATCTCAACTCTGCCACCTCCCACCCAACTCCCCATTTTAGATTTCCCTTATCCTGCTCAAATTTTCCACCTTTTAACACAATATCCAATTTCCTTATTTATTACATTTACTGCTTCCTGTTTTTCTCCCCCATAAAAACATAAGCTCCATGAGGTTGGAGATTTTTGTCTGATTTGTTCACTGCTACATCTCCAAACCCCAGGGCGGTGCTGGCATACAGTAGGTGCTTAATAAATATTTGGTGGATTACTGAACATGTTCACACAAAAACTAGTACATTATTTACAATAGCCAAAAAGTGAGAACAGCTCAAATGTCCATCAGTGGATGACTGGATAAACAAAATAGGCTATATTCATATAGTGGGATATTATTTGGCCATAAAAGAAATGAAGCACTAATGCATACTACAGCATGGATGAACCTTGAAAATTTTATGCTAAATTCAAGACACCAGGCATAAAAGACCACATATTGTATGTTTCCATTTATATGAAACCTTCGACATTGGGAAGTGGTAGCTACAGAATGTAGAGTAGTGGTTGTTTAGGGATGGAGG
The DNA here is from genome assembly GCA_004027775.1 of Bradypus variegatus. Classification (NCBI taxonomy): domain Eukaryota; kingdom Metazoa; phylum Chordata; class Mammalia; order Pilosa; family Bradypodidae; genus Bradypus; species Bradypus variegatus. Next base: position 6,366 of record PVKY010007284.1, on the reverse strand, counting down.
AGGCTGGGGCTGTTGGGGTAATAGATAAAAGGTATGGGTTTCTTTCGGCGGTCATGAAAATGTTCAAAAATCAGTTGTGGTGATGGTTGCACAACTCTGTGAATATACTAAAATTACTGTATTGTACACTTTGAAATGGTTTAAATGGTTAATTTTGTGTTACCTGAATTTTATCGCTTTAAAAAATAACCTCCAAAAATGTTCTTATTGAAAAAAAAAAATCCTACTCACTTTTTCAGGTTCCTTGTGGCCAGCTCTCCTCCTCCGGGATCCAGGGGGCATCAAGGGGCCTGGGAGAGCGGGCAGGCAGGGAAGCCACGGAGCTCTTGCTGGCAGGGGCAACCAGGATCCATTCGAACTCTAGCTGTGAATCTCTTTGCAGCGGGCGCTGCCACCAGCAACGTCAACTCGCGGGCGGTGTGGCAGTTCGGCGGCATGATCAAGTGCAAGATCCCCGAGAGCAACCCCTTGATGGATTACAACAACTACGGCTGCTACTGTGGCCTGGGTGGATCAGGCACCCCTGTAGATGAGCTGGACACGTGAGTGATGGGGGTAGCGGTGGAATTGGAGGCTCCGCAGCAGTGGGGGAAAGGGCACAAGCCAAGGATCTCTCGTGGCATCAGAGGGAGGCACAGGCACGGGATTTACATATCTGCTAAGGATAACATATTGTCACCTCTTGTCGTATAAAGAAATACGTATGTTCCAGTGTATCCAACGCATCCTATTAGGGATGGAAGGCAGAACGTCGGGGATGTAAAATGGTGGGTGCTGCTTCCCCCTAGCGGTAACACTCGGTAACACAAGGCATCACAGCTCCCATCCAACTAACTTTCACATCTATGATTTTCTACTGGATTCCTGTAAAGAGGAGCCTGTCTTTACACAACCATTCTTAAAGCACTTTCAATAAACATATGAGAAAAAGGATTTACAGTGTTTCAAGCCACAGGGCCATTTCTCCCGGAGCGTCTCAACCAAATCAGCTCCACCTGTGCCTGCCAGAGAGCAGATTCTGGCAAGTCCCGGGACTCCTCTGGCCTCTGGCCTCAGCTCTGTTTCGCCCCCATTTCCAGGTGCTGCCAAAAACATGACAACTGCTACAAAAAGGCCAAGAAGCTGGACACCTGTGTATTCCTCCTAGACAACCCCTACACCAAGACATACTCCTACCAATGCACGGGCTCTGAGATCACCTGCAGCAGTAGGTTTACCCCTACCTCCCACTCCCTTGGTTTCAAGGGCCCTCAGTAGGCATGGGGGAAAACAATAGTAGCTGCAGCTACAATTTATTGATCATTTTCTTTGTGCCACTCAGTGTCTTCTTTAATCCTCAAAATAACCCTCTGGGGTAGGTACTAGCATTATTTCTATTTTACAGATAAGGAAACTGAGGCTCGGAACACTGAGTCATTTGTCCAAGGGCCACAAAGCTTGGAAAGTAGCAATGGTTCATTTTTGAATACAGGTCCACGTGAATCCAAAGCCTGCACTCTTTAAAAAAAAATCTAAATTTTATTGAGATATATTCATATACCATACAGTCATCCAAAGTGTACAACCAGTTGTTCACAATACTATTATATGGTGTACATTCATCACCACAATTAATTTTTGAGCATTTTCATTATCGCAAAAAAATTAGAATAAGAATAAAAATTAAAGTAAAAAAGAACACCCAAAACATCCCACCCACCCCCATCGCTCCGTATTAGTCATTTACTTTTTTGTCCCCATTCTTCTACTCATCTGTCCATATACTGGCTAAAGGGCGTGTGAGCCACAAAGTTTTCAAAATCACACAGTCACACAGTGTGAGCTACATAGTTATACAACTGTCTTCAAGAATCAAGGCTACTGGGTTGCAGTTCGACAGTTGCAGATGTTTCCTTCTAGCTATTCCAATACACTAAAAACTAAAAAGGGATATCTATATAATGTATAAGAATAACCTCCAGAATGTTCTCTCGACTACATCTGAAATCTCTCAGTCACTGAAACTTTATTTTGTTTTAATTCTCTTCCCCCTTTTGGTCAAGAAGGCAAAGCCTGTAATCTTAACTGCCGTGCTAAACTGCTTCCTTATTTGATAAAAAGAGCTGAGAGCTAGCATTTACTAGGCCCTTATTACATGCCAGGTACTGGGCTAAGTGTGTATATGAGATGGGTTTTATGAACCCCATCTTACTGGTGAGGCAGCTGAGGCTCCAAGACAGTTACTTATCCCACATCACACAGGCATTTGAAACTAGTTGCATCTGATTTCAAAGGCTCTGGTCTTAATCTACTTAAGTTATATAGTGTTCATGGTGAACTGAGTCCCTCCAAAAGGGGATTCCTAAAAAACAGGACAATTTACAGAGATGAAAGGTACCATCGCACCAGGCCAGCATTCTGTGTCATCACTGCCCTCTCCTGTGCAATTACAGAAAGGTCCCACTTTTCAAAGCTGTACAAACAACACTGGAATAATCCCAATTCAAATCCAAAAGTGCTAAGAAAAAGAAAATTACCCAGAATCCCACCACCCTAATAAATGAACAAGAGGCTGTTCCCTTTTGCCCTTATCCTTGGAATAGTTATTTATAGCCTTGTGATCTTGGCTAGGCAGGCTCCCACCTCAAGGGTGTGTCTGCTTCTAGTCCTCCGTTTCTTCTGCCTGATGCATTTTCCCACTAGATATCTGCTTGGGTCACTCTCTCATTTCCTTCAGGCCTTTGTTCAGATGTCACCTCCTCAGCAAGGACTTCCGTCACCACAATTTTTTTAATTGCATACACACTCCCTCCATCCTTCCAGCACTCCATCTTCCTTCTCTACTTTATTTTCTCCATAGAATCTATCACCATCTGGTATTTCTTTATTGTCCATTTCCCCACTAGAATGTAGAAACCATGAGACCAGGGATTTTTGTCTGTTTATTCACTGCTATATTTTCAGAATCTAGAACAGTGTCTAGCATATAAATATTTGAGGAATGGATAGCTTAGATACAGTCCTGCATTCTGCTTCTTCTCTCTTATTATCATGTCATAACCATTTTCCCATATTGCCTCACAGTCTTCATTGTTACTTTTTAAATTGGTTGTATAACACAGCTTAATTTGCTTACGCATTCCCTGCTAGTGGATATTTAGGTTGTGCTCTGCTTTAGAAGTTATATTTTTGCACTACAGCTTGATCAACAAGAGTTCCTAATTTTCTGTGGATTCCAGATTTTACAAATCTGATGAAAACTTGGGACCCTCATCCCAGGGGAAACACACACTCATCACACACACACACACATACACACACTCAAATTTTTGCAAACTTTTTTTTTAGCAATAAGGTATTTTTTTAATTAGAGAAATTGTAAGTTTACAGAAAAATTATGTATAAGATACAAAGTTCCCATAAAGCACCCAATTATTAACACCTTGTGTTAGTGTGGCATATCTGTTACAATTCATGAAGGAGCATTTTTATAATTGTAACGTAAGATACAGCCCATCTTTTACAATAGGGTGCACTGTTTGTGTTGTACAATGTCTTTTTTTAATGCAGCTGACCCTACAGGTCAAGAAGCTTGGGATTTGAGAGTGCGTATTCATATCAATTAACAATAATCTCCTAAAAAATTATCTCAACATGAACAGTTTATAATCTAATTAAGCACTAACTTATGCCTTAATGGAAGTTTGCTAGACAAGGAATACATTTGTGATTTTTAAAAGAAAGGATCAGAGAGAAACAAAAGTTAAAAAGATTATTGAAGGTAAGCAGATATACATAAGTTAAAAAGGATAGTAATAAAGTTAAAATGCATTTCAAATGTTATCTTTATTGTTTCCTCTGATTAAAAAAGTAAACAAACCCAAAGAAATAAAATTTCAAACTATGGAAATAAATCTCATGGAAAGTGGAAGCCTCCTATAATCCTACTGCAGAAAGATATCCAGTTAGATAGATATATATCTTTCCAGATTTTTTTATGCCTATACTAGCTTTTCCATTTAATAAAAGATCTTGGAAACATTTCCACATATAGACATACTTAATTCATGTAAATGTCTGTGTAGTATTCCATCGTAAGGATGTTGCATAATTCTAAAAATATGTACTTTCAAGTAGAGAAATTGGCTCACCGACTTTACTAAGTTGAAATGTGCAATACTTTGCTGACTTAAATGTTTTATATTTAACGTATATTTAAGTTAAATTATAAACCATAGGGTTTATAATTGCTTGTTTACATTATTAGAGATCTATAGCTATATGGGTTTTAAAAACAGTAAGCTCATTTAGGGGTGTGAAATAGGCTTTTCCAAAAGGCAGCTATCAGCGCTACAACTGTCAGATAAAACACAGGATCCCCTGTTAAATTTTAATTACAGAAAAACAAAGAATAATTTTTAGTATAAATATGTCCCATATATTGTATTCATTGTTTATCTGAAATTAAAAATTTAACTTTGGACATCCTGTAGCTTTATCTGCCCAATCTGACAACCCTAAATTTGCACCAAGTGCCTTCCTGCCCTTGAATTGTACAAACCAGTGTCCACCTTGGCTTACTCCTCTCCTCCCATCCCTTTCCAGGCAGCAACAATGACTGCGAGGACTTCATCTGTAATTGCGACCGCAGTGCTGCCATCTGCTTTTCAAAGGTCCCATACAACAAGCAGTACAAGAACCTGGACACAGAGAAGTACTGTTAAGGACTGAGTGTGGCCTCTGAAAAGTCTTCTGGTTGCCCTCACTTCTACTATGCCCTCCATTAAAGCACCTTGTTGACGAGCCTCATGTTTGGAGATTGTTTTTCTCTCTGCAGAACAAGACTTGTTCTCTGGCTAGTCTTTTTTTTCTAATGCAATTTTTTTGAGATCTACTCACACACCGTATAATCCATCCAAAGTATACAATCTAGGGCTCACAGTATCATCATCTCTGGCTAGTCTTTTATGAACATGATTCCTTCCAGCGCTGGAAGTTGAAATTAGAGGGATACGACAGGAAGTGAGCATCGTAAGACCTGAAAAATGATTAGCAAGCACAGTGTACTGATTATTGTGTTTTAGTACTGTGTGTCTCTAAATCTTCTGGACAACCCTGTGAGGTATGGAAAATATAAGTGAATTCCATCTTTCTGACTAAGAAGCTGGATTCCATAGGAGAGATCACTGGCACAATCGTATGCACCTAATAAGCAGCAGAGAAGAGATTTGAACCCTGTGAGTCCTCTATCAGAAAAGTCACTTTCAACTACTACTCTGCCCCACATGAAGTGAGGCTCTTCCTACTCTCTTCTTTAATGTGCCAGGTATCCTCCCCTATTATTTCTCTGCCTCCATTCCTCTGCCTTAAACCATTTTTCCATAACTCCTTTCTTTTTAAGTCTTTCAAAGATTTCACTATACTCTACATGCAGATTTCACATCGCAGTCATAAAATTTAATACACAACAGCTTCCACATCTTGACCACTTACTGCATATTACCTATCAATAAATGCTCAAACCAGCTCTGTGAGATCGGTATTATTGTCCCCAGTTTATGGATGAGGAACTAAACGCTCAGAGACGTTTAGTCACTTGCCCGAGATCACACAGAATTAAAACAGACGGAGAGTAACTTGAAGTAGGGAATGGACCCTAGAAGTCAAGGTATTTTCAGCGTGCCTAGCACCTCACCCACGCTCATTAAATAATTGTTCAAAAAAAGGTATAGGGCGTTTTCAGCAGCCCAGGAAAAACCACGTGGCCGTATTTACCTTTTCAGATCAAGGGACAGTGACTGCCTAACCCGGTCAATCTGTCCGCCCCAGTCCGGGCCTCAGGGATTTAGCGGTAGGAAATATGATTGGGTAGTTTGTGGCCACGTGGCTCTCAGTCCCTCTTTTCTATTCGTGGATAGTAGCCTACCCCGAGGCCCCGCCCTTTCCGCGGGCAAGCTGCTGGAACCCGCGCACGCGCAGTGGCTGGTGACGGTCGCTGAGGTGATGGTGACGGTTCAGTTCGCAGTTTCAAGGGACCATGGCTGCGCCAGAATCCAGCAGGAACGACCGAGTAGGCGGCTTGAGTGTGGAAAGAGGGTGAACTCATGTGGGGTGTGCCATTAGGGCCAGCTTTCCTGTTGTGCTCCTTCTCCCGCCACCCTTCCCGGCAAGTGCCCGGTCGGTAACTCCCGCCATTGCTTCTATCCTGGGGAGGGACGAGGGCGCTGGGAAAGTGGGGTGCAGGGAATCAAAGGGGAGTCTGAGAAGAAAGGAAGGCCAGGAAGAGGCGCGACTGCATGTTCGGCCAGCCAAGGGCCTCTGAGGCGCCCCAAGCCCTCGCTTAATCCTCCCACCCAGACCTTGAAGGAAAAAAAAAAATGAAGGGGT
>PVKY010007283.1:0-15073 GCA_004027775.1 Bradypus variegatus | reverse complement strand
TCTTTTGTTCAAGTATTTTATTTTTAACATTAAATTATATTTTTAAAATATTTTTATAAAGAAATGAAAAATGCCACAAACTGGTTTGCCACAGTCATACACCATAAAGTAAGATACAATCAACTAAACTTATCCATGTTTCCCTCTAATTGAATGTGACTTTTGATGTTTTTCTATTTACTTTATTCTAACTGATTTATACAGATTAGGGAAAACTGATTTATAATGAGTTGTTATTCATCTTTAAAATGTTCTATTAACTGCCCCTCCTTTCCAGCAAATCAGTGCTGAAGAGAACAATGATGCAATGACTATTTCATTCAGGGGACCAAAGCAATCTGTAACCTTAATTTCCCAAATTTCAATTTCAAATTTTTGCTTACATAAACAAAAAGAATGCAAATAGTCAGAAATCCCATAGTTAGCAGGAAGGAAAATGTATGAGATGAAGATTATTTAACTAGAATTTTATTATTTATGCTTTTCCCCCAAGCCACAGGCATTCCTTAGACTAGCACTGAACATATACAACTACAAAGTTAAGATATTTCTCAGGCACGTAATTACATGAAAAATAAATAACTTTCAAGCTCTTTCCTAGTTGAACTGGCTCTTAAATATTTTCAGGGGAGGGGAATCCCAAAGATTTTTGTGTTCTTTAAGAAACTGGCATACATTATACGCTCAATTAAATCTTGAAACCTAAAGAAGTTTTTTTCTCCTAAAAGTGCAATGCAGATTCACTATACTGTTCATATAGTGAAAGGATGGAATAGTAAAGATAGAGTCAATCTCTTGTAAGTGTACAGTTGTAAGCTTATCTAAATGGAAAAAACAAAATGAAAAACTCGACACTGACAACTGTTTAAAGGAAAAAAACTACCACTCAAGAAAAATGTTGAAGAATAAGACTATCTCCTCTTAAAAAGGAGAAAAAAGTGTTATCTGACCCAAATAAGGATTACAGATTTGAAAAACATTCGTCCTTGTTTTAAAATACAAACAAAAAAAGTAGTGGAAAGAGGAAGTCAAGACAATTTAGAATTGAGGCAGGTCTATGTAAAAATGGAAGAGTACAATGATTCCACCTCATGAAAGAAATAAATGAAATTTCACAAGTCTTCATGTCTATAATAAAATATATTAATGTGAAAAAAAATCAATGCATAATTATCAAAAATATAGAGTCTGGATTTTTCCTCTTAGGTTATAATAGACTACCAAACGTGTTTAATGCATTTACTTCTACAAGCCTGCTCTGTTTAGCAGCACATGCTATATACAAGCACATACAAACATACTGGTATTTTACCATGAGAAATCATATGTTTCATCTCAAACTAGCGATATGCCCTTCACCCACACTTACATATGCTTTATTTTAGTAAGAAACCTAAGACCTCTCTAAGTGGTGCATTTTGGAAAGCTTTGAAAGAGTTTTTAACATATAACAAAAAAAAATCTTGATTTTTCAGTACTGTGGCATGATGGGTTTAACAGCTGAAGCATAAATACAATAATTACATTGCACTGTTTAAACTAATTCACAGCTATAGGAAAATGATTGCATTTTAAAACATAGCCAACATGAGACTGAGTACTTATGAGCAGTGAAATACAAATACTAGAAAACAGTGAATGAATAAATAAGATGACTTATCAGCAGTGGCCATTCATTATTTTGCTTTTAGGAACCTGGAAGAAATTGTCTTCTTTAAGTTTCAAATGTTCCGGTAATTCTAATTGTTTCTTAGCTTCCTCAATATCACCTTGAATTGCTGAAATAAGTGACTCTAAAGAATCAAAGTTCTTTTCTGGTCTGATGTAGCCAACAATGGCCACATTGAGCATTTCCCCATAGAAGTCCTCTTTGAAGGTATGAATAATGTGAGTTTCCATGGACTTTTTCGTATTCTTGTAGTATGGGTTCCATCCTATGCTCACCACCATCTTATGGACATCTCCACTTCCAACACTGGCCCAACCATAATAAATGCCGGTGGATATCAGCTGGAAGATTATCTACTACTTGCTCAGGAAAGTTAGCAGTGGGGATGCCCAGCTGCTTGGACCCGCGACCGAAGCCCCGCACCACCTGGCCGCGGCAGAAGTAGGGCAGGTGTCTCATGACGCCACCCGTTTGTGGCGCGGGGTTCGGGCCAGTCTGCGCTTCCGGCGGGGTTGCCGTCTAGGCGGTGCCCGGACCCTCCCGGACCAACTGGAGGGCACGGGAGGGAGGGAGATCGGCCGGTCCGCCCGGCGCACAACCGGCCGGTTGGCTCCTACGACGCGCAGCAGGGTCCCTCTCACTGCTGATCCAACAGATGCTACAGGCAGCCTGGAAGGTTGCGTCTCAGCACCCCGGAGCGGCAGCGGCAGCGGCAGCGGAAGCCTATTCCTTTGTTTTTTGAGCACTTCTTACTTTCTAGTAACTGCATGATGTTTCAGACTCACTTTATATTTTCCTTGCCCTAGCCCTAAAATCAGTCTTTTTCCCGAAGGACCTGTAGTTTCTTTGATTGGCGAACGGGATTTAGGAACCAAGATCTGGGCTCTGAGTGGGCCTGTTGCTTCGGGTGTCACTGCCTCTAGGCCTTCTAAGTAGACAGACCCATGTAATGCATGAATGTGTGCTGACGTGCACACATGCCCATAATTGCTACTGTCCATATCCATCTGTGGTGTGTGTGCAATAAGCTAAACATGAGTTCACAGGGTTTATCTTAGCCATCTTTCTTTCTTATCTCTAACTTCCTTTCTGACTGGGAAAAACCGCCTCCACCATCCATTTATTTATTTGGCTGACCTACGTGTGTATGTACAATGCTTTCAGGTATGTAAAGTGATTTCTCACAAGCCTGAACCATGTGAGAAGCAAATCTGTCATTATAACAATATTGAGTCTTCAAATCCATGAATGCAGTATATTTCTCCATTATTTTAAATCTTCTTTAGTTTCCTCCATCAGTGTTTTGTATTGCTATGTACACATATCCTGCACATTTTATTATATTTGTGCTTCAGGACTTCAGTGTGTGAAGGGTGTGGTAACCAGTATTTATAAAATTGCATATTCCAAAGTTCATGGCAGGCTTATAGGAATACAATTGATTTTTGGATATTGACTTTGTTATTGTGTGACTTTGCTAAACTCATTTATTAGAGTTTTTATAGATTCTTTGGGATTTTCTGCATAGACAATTGTGTCATCTGTGAATAAAGGCAGTTTTATTGCCTTCTTTCCAAACTGTATGACTTTTATTTTTCTTGACATATTGCACTATCTAGTTTTTCCAATACAGTGTTGAATAGGAGGCATGAGAGATGAAATCCTTGCCTTTTTTTCAGATCTTCAGGGGAAAGCATCCAGTTTCTCCCTAGCAGATATTATGTTAGCTGTAGGATTCCCATAAACACCCTTGATTAGATTAAAGACGTTCCCTTCTATTCCTAGTTTGCTGAGATTCTTATCATGAATTTTGTGAAATGCTTTGTCTGTATCTATTGACATGATTATATGATTTTCTTCTTATTTGGTCTATTATTACAATGAATTACATTGATTGAGTTTCAAATAGTGAACCATCTTGCTTTCCTACAATGAATCCCACTTAGTCATGATATATTATCCTTTTTTACACACTGCTGGATTTGATTTTCTAATATTTTGCTAAGGAACTTTGCATCTATATTAATGAGAGATGTTGGCGTGTAATTTTCTTTTCTTGTAATGTATTTGTCTGGTTTTAATATTAGGATAATGCTGGCCTCATAAAAGGAGTTGCAAAGTGCTCTCTCATGTTTTCTGGAAGAGAGTGTGTGGAATCGGTATTATTACTTCCTGAAACATTTGGTAGAATTAACTAGTGAAAACACCTGGGACTGGAGTTTTCTCTTTTTGGAAAATTTTTAAAATGAAAAGTTCAATTTCTTTTATATATTTAGGGCTATTTAGGTTATCTATTTATTCTTTAGTGAGTTTTGGTAGTTTGTGTCTTTCAGGGAATTGGTCCACTTTCTCTAAGGTACTGAACTTATGGATGCAGGCGTTAGTAGTATGTCCTCCTTTCAGTGGCTGTGGGATCGGTTATGACGGCCACTCTTTCATTTCTGATATTGGTAACTCGTGTCTTTTTTTTTCCTTGGTCAGCCTGGCGTTTAAAGTAATTTATTTGGGCTTTCTTCAATAGGGAGAGTCTGGCTTGGTGGCTGACTCGCCCTGGAACCCCAGCAGCCAGGAAGACGAGGTCTCTGGCTGTAATGCAGGGGTGTGCAGCCGGCACCTGGGGGACGCTCCTGGCCAGCTGCTCCTTCATGCCCTGCACAAAGGATGAAAGAAGTGTGCCTTCTAACTGGCTTCAGAGATAGCTCTGCTCCTGAAGTTCTTCCAGAGTTCCAGATGCAGGTCTAGACTGATGTTTGCCACAGCAGCCGTTCAACCCTGGGATTTGGAATAGACTGGATGCTTCCTCAACTGGTCATTGGAAACTTTGAGAACTGGGAGGACCAGGCCCCAAAACATTGTGGGAATTGGTCCCAGGCTCTGAGGTGCATATGCAGGTGCAGCATGCACTGCCCGGTCTGCCCAGGTGGGTCCTGCCCCTGATTTCTTGAGACCAGAGGCTCTTGGAGCAGATCTGGGGAAACAATGGGGATTGGAGGAGCAGAGGGTGGTACAGGTGAGCTCTCTTATTGTTTATAGAGCGTATAATATTGAGTGACTACTATGTATTAGACACTGTGGGAACCACTTAGATCCGTATTATTTTTAGAAAACACACATGGGCCTTGCAAAAACTATTGTCAACTTCATTTTACAGAGGAGATTGCCGAGTCTCACAGAAGCCATATCTTTGCTTATGGGCACATGGCTAGTAAGTGGAAGGAAGAGGACTCTATGCCCCCACCGTGTGCCCCATCAGTCTCCTGGTTTGGCTGGGCCTTGTGAGTCTGTGGTCTAAGCTGCTTCCCAGGTGGTCCTGCTCAAACAGATGACAGCCCTGGCTGGCACCTTGACTGCAGCCTTGCAAGAGACCCAGCTCAGCCAGGCCCAGAGTCCCTACCTCCAGCAACTGTGAGATAATATGGTTTAAGCGTCTGTGTCTGTGGTAATTTGTTGGGCAGCTATAGAAACCTAATCCAGTGGGTGGCTGGGAGTGTAGAGGGGAAGGACAAGCAAAAAATAACTGACATTTATGGAAGAGTAGCTAGGGTACATGTATTTCATCTATGAAAACAGTCCCATTTTCCAGGTGATGAAACTGAGGCTCAGAGCATTTTAAATACATGCCCAAGGCAACATAGCTGGCCAGGGGCAGAGCTGGGATTCAAACCTAAGAAGTCTGGCTTCAGAACCCAAGTACCTGACTGCTCTTTCAGCACATGTTTGAGCACCTACTGCATGCAAGGCATTGCCCTGGGCACTGGGGATATAGTAGGGAACAAATGTAAATCTTGGTCTTGTGGAATTTATTTGCTAATTGGGGAGAGAGATTTAAAAATAAAGCAAAGTAAGGATGATGTCATACATAATGGCAGAGTAGGAAGATAGAAGAGTTGGTTTCCCCACTGAAACAATCCTTAAACTGGAAAAAAAGTCAGAATAATGTATTTAGGAACTCTGAAGCCTGTACACTCATAGCAACCAGGGAATGCTGAGGAAGGGAGAGACTGCTGACATTTGGTAAGACAGTGGTATGTATTCCTCAGCTCTGGACTTGGCTGTGGGGATAGTGGCTGAGTTCCTGGAGCAGCTGGCCAGGATGGTACCAGGGACCTTATCTCCAAAACGTTAGTATTGTACAGTTTGGTTGATCTGGCAGTACCCGGAGGGACCAAAGCAGGTGCTTGCCTTTGTTGTGACCCTCTTGGGATGCAGTGGCTTTCACAGCAGTGTCTATTGGTAGATTTTAAGAAACAGGGCACATTTCTCTTTGTTTCTTTGTAGCTAGATAATTAAGGAAATCTCTTGTCAGGTCACTGGCTGACTGTAGAGATAATGGAGCAGGAATGTCAGTGACCACACACAAGGAATACAGAACTTGCAAAAATGGTTTGGAATAGTCGCCAAACAGTTGATTGTGGCCCTCAGCAAGAAAAATCAGCAATCCCTGAGGAGAGAGAGAACCTGATTTCCAGAGTTTGCATTATCATACTCAAAGATTCAGTTCTCAAGAAAAAAATTACAAAATACAAGGAAAAAGGAAAGTATGACTCATTCACAGGAAAGAAAGAATTTGACAGAAGCCATCCCTGAGAAAGCCCAGACTTTGGAATTACTAGTCAAAGATGTTAAATCCACTGTCTTAAATTTGCACAATGAGCTAAAAGAAATGTGGGCAAAGAGCAAAAGGAAACCAAGAGAAAGATACATAAACAAATAAGTAATGCTAATAAAGAGATAGAAATTATAAAAGGAACCAAAAGGAATTTGTGGAACTGAAAAGTGCAACAGCTGAAGTGAAAAATACCCTGGAGGAGTTCAACAGTAGATCTGAGCAGACACAATAAAGAATCAGTGAACTTGAAGACAAAGCAATTGAAATTATCCAGTTTGAGGAGCAGAAAAGGAGGAGGAACAAAAATGAACTGAGCCTGAGGTATCTGTGGGACACTATTAAATGTACCAACATATGCATCATGGAAGTCCCAGAAGTAGGAGAGAGGAACAGAAAAATATTTGAATGAATAATGACGGTAAACTCAAAATTTGAGGAAACACAACCAGGATCCTCAATGAACACCAAAAAGGACAAACTCAAAGAGATCCACACAGAGGCACATAATAGTCAAATTATCAAAACTCAAAGACAAAGCAAGAGTCTTGAAAGCAGCAAGAGAAGCAACTGGTTACATACAAGGGGTCCTCAATAAGATTAACAGGTGAGTCTCCTTAAAAAAAACCCCACAAAACTTCTGGAAGCCAGAAGGCAGTGGGATGATATAAATAAAACAAACAAACAAAAAAACACCAAAATAAAAACAAAACAATAACCTCTGAACCAAGAATTCTATATCCAAAATTTCTCTCTCAAGAATGAAGGAGAAATTAAGACATCCCTAGAGAAACAAAAGCTGATAAATTTCATTACAAGTAGACCTGCCCTACGGGAAATGCTAAGGGTAGTTCTTCAGGCTGAAATGAAAGGACAGAAGAAATTAACTTGAGGCCATAAGAATAAAGAACATTGGTAAAGGTAACTGCATAGGTAAATATAAATCCAGTATTATCGTATTTTTGGTTTATAATTCCTCTTTTCTCCTAAATGATTTAAATGGTGTGCCAATTTGAAGCTGTTATGGACCCCAGAAGAGCCATGATCTTTTAATCCAATCCTGTTGGATGGAACCTTTTGATTGAATATTTCCTTGGAGATGTCACCCACCCAACTGTGGGTGAGATCTTTTGATTAGATCATTTCCATGGAGGTGTGATCCCACCCATCCAGTAATTGGTTCAGTGGAGACCTTTAAGAGAGCTCATGGAGAGGAACTCATGGAGAGGAGCTCAGAAAAGCTGAGAGAGAGATTTCAGAGAGAAGCTAAGACATGTAATCCAGAGTTTGCTCCCAGGAGAACCTAAGAGCCAACACAGACAGTTGGAAACGCTGGTAGATGCAGACAGAAAGATGTTTGGAGATGCTAAGCTAAGAGATGAAGCCCAGAATTTGCCCCGGAGGAGCTAAGAGAGGACTCCCAGATGCTTAGAGAGAAATGCACCAGGAGAACCAAGCAGAGAGCTGAGAGAAATGAAGCAAGACAGGAGACCAAAAACATTTTGGAGAAAGCCACTTTGAAACATGACCCAGGAGCAAAGACCAGCAGATGCTGGCCATGTGACTTCCCTGCTGAAAGATGTGTTCCGGATGCCATTGGCCATCCTTCGGTGAAGATATCCTCTTGTTGATGCCTTAGTTTGGACACTTTCATGGCCTTAGAACTATAAATATGTAACCTAATAAATCCCCTTTATAAAAGCCAATCCATTTCTGGTATTTTGCATAAGGGCAGCTCTAGTACAAATCTAGATGTAATTACATCATAATTACAAATATATGTTAATAGACACAGGTGTAAATATATAATCTGTAACAATATAGAGGGGGAGAGTCAGAAATGTATAGGAGCAGGGTGTTTGCACACTATTGAAACTAAATTGGTATTATTCAAACTAGGTTGTTATCAGTTTAAGAAGCTAATTGTAATCCCCAAGGTAACGATTAAAAATAACTTAAAATATAGAAAAAAGAAGGGAATCAAAATCATACACTAAAAAAACAACTAAGCACAGAAAAGGCAGTAATGTAGGAAATGACCAACAAAAAACATAAGACATACAGAAAACAGAAAATGGCAGATGTCCTTATCAATAATTGCTTTAAATGTAAATACATTAAACTCTCAAAAGACTGAGACTGACAGATAGATTGGAAAAAAAAAGTAACAGGATTCATCTATGTGCTACCTACAAGAAACTCACTTTAAATACAAAGACTCAAAAAGGTTGACAGTAAAAGGATAGAAAAAGACACTCATTAAAATAATAACCAATAGAGCTGGAATGAAACTGGAACTCAACAATGAAGAAAAACTGGAAAATTCACAAGTACATGGAACTTAACACACTTAAACAATGAATGGATCAAGAAGAAATGGGAGATGAGTTGAGTCAAATCACACAGGAAATGAGAAAATTCTTAGAGGTCAATGAAGAAACACAACATGCCAAAAACTTACCCGATACAGCAAAAGCATTGCTAAGAGGGAAACTTAAAGTTGTGAATGCCTATGCTAAAAAATATCTCGAATTGATAGTCTAACTGCATGCCTTAAGAAACAAGAGAGCTAATTAAACCCAAAGTTAGCAGGAGAGAATTAATATAGGTTAGGGTGGAGACAAAATGAGAAAAGAAAAATAGAGAAAATCAAGAAACCAAAAATTGACTTTTTGAAAAGATCAGCAAAATTGACAAATCTTGAGATAGATTAAGAAAAACAGAGACGACTCCAACTACTAAAATCAGAAATGAAAGGGGGACATTACTACCAACTCGACACACAAAAAAAGGATTATCAGAACACTGAACAATTGCACAGCAACAAATTCATCTAACACAACACAAATTTATTATTTCAAAGTTCTGGAAGTCCACAATGGGTCTCATGGGCCTAAAGTCAAGGTGTCAGCAGAGGTAGGTTCCCCTCTGGAGTTTTGAGGGGAGGATCTGTTTTTCTGGGACCACCTGCACCTCATGGCTCACGTCACTCTGACTGGGTTTGGTTATGGTGAGAATTGAGGGGACCCCATCTGACTAGTCATTTACAGTCTGGGCTCAAATGCCATCTGGACTCTTCCGTAGTTGAGTCATTCTATTCCCTTTACCTCAGTTTCCTCATTTGGCAAATGTAGATAACAACCTAATGGTTGTTGGGCCTATTAAATGGGCTAGGATGGGGGGCCACTGCTCTGTAAATGTCAATTGTGATCATGAAAATTACTACTACTACTTTGTAACTATTATTCTCCTGCTTCTGAGCTGGATTCAAGTCACAGAGTCGCCCCTGAGTGCAGGGGGTGGGTGGGGATTGCCGAGACCTCTGACACCCAGGCCCAGAGCTGGGCTGGGAGGCTGGTAAGGCTTGGTCTGGCACAGGGCTTGGGGAGTGGGGTCCCAGGGACCAGGGACCAGGGCATGGCAGGCAGAGCTGGGGTCCTGGGGCCATAGTGTGCCCCCTGACCCAGCACAGTGGGGAGCCTCCTTCTTCCAGGGGCTGTAGGGGGAGGGCAGGCAGGCAAGTCCCCGCCATGGGACAGAGTGTGGGTGTCCGGGGTTGAGATGTAGGGGACTGGAGCAAGGACCTGGGGTGGCACATCCTGGATCCCCATGGACAGTGAAGGGTCACACTCCTCCCCTCCCATGGTTGGGAAGAGGGGACACTGCAAATCCCTGCGTGGAAGGGGAGAGAGACCCCAGAAGTGACTGGCCAGGACCACAGTGTGAATCTGGTGGGCCCCGGGCGCTTTCCCCTCCCTGGGGCCCTCCCTTCATTAAAATAAAAAAGTTAAGAATCACCATTTATGATTGTATTGGTATAAAGACAAACACAGGACAGGCTAGATGCTTTCTATTATATATTTGTTATTGTGTTCCCATTTTCTTCTGATTTAAAATAGATGATAATTGACACCATTTTCAGGGACCCTGGGCGCCATGCCTGCTGTCTCTAAGGGACAGGTCTGCCATCACACCCACCGTGCTCCCTCGGGAAATCAACCCTCCCACCCAGGTCAGGCAGCTCATAGGATATGAGTCCCAGCTGGTTTACTAAGCCCTTTATTACAGAATGACCACCGAAACTGTGACCAAATACCACAAGAGAACCACAACCAGCAGGTTTCCACTTTAATATAAATAGAACTTCTAAGACCATGGAAGAATGCAGGACCCTTGTCATATGCCAAATAATTCAGTGGGGGAAGTCCACTTCCATATGTTAGGACAAAACCCAACCGAGCCGAGTGTGGGGAGCTAGAAGCTTGGGACATTTGCAACCCGAGCTAGAGCTGCTGAGACAGCATACGGTGCTTGGTGGGTCTAGAGTGTTTGTAATAAGACAAATAAATAAAAAGAAGTAAAAAGTAAACAAGTTGGGGCATGGTACAACCTGCAGGGTTGCCAACAAGTGACCCAGTTAGCGTTCTGGCCAGAAATTATGGAGTCACAAGCATGGTTAAAAAGCAGCTCCCAAAATCACCCGGGAAGATGACCTGCCCAACTGTGGGGGCATTGGCGGTGGCCAGGCCAGCTCGACGTGACCGTCCGAGACTCAGGTTACTCCTGGGAGACCAGCACCTTTGAACCTAGGGAAGATGATTCTCAACAATTATATTAACATTTTTATGTTGAGATCTTTACTTTTTCTGTTTGAGAGAATCTCATATTTGTGATTAAAAAGGCAGACTCAAGTAGGTGAAACATACCTGTGGTTATTTTCAAGTTCAAAAAGTGGTGAACGTGTTGTTTTAAGTGCAGTTACACATGCGGAGGCAAGCAGTAGTACTAGATCCCTTAGAAGTAACTGCTGCTCAACCACACGTCCACAGCCACACACTTCAAGACACAGTAAGGTTTGCAACCAACTGAAAGCCCAAGAAGGCACTAAGTTTGGGGATTTATAACTTTAACAAAAAACCATATTTAATAACCCCACTTAAACCAGCGCAAGAAGAGACTAACAACTATCTTACTTTTAGCTTTATTTTTATTGTTGACACTATTACAGATAGCTGGAACGACCACAACCATATTAACAAACTAAAAACCTGTGCACAGAAACAAGATGAAGAACCATATCAAGATGTTAACCACGGTCTTAGGATGGTGAAAATATGAGTGAGTTTCTCTTCTACATTTCTGCAACTTCAAAGTTTCTACAACAAACATATACTGTGTTCATAATGGAAATAGGCGTAACAAAGGTGGCTTACCAAAACACCATAATAAAGACCACTCGAGGAAACTGAGACAAAGCATTTAACTGTAATCCCGTAACGACCACACAACTATTTCAAGTGTTTCCTGTATTTCTTCCCATCTTTGACTCTATGTGTACTTCTACTAACACCCTAATAATCACACATCAGTGCACAGAAACAAGCTGAAGGAAACAGGTCAAGGATGTTAACAGTAGTTGGTGTTGGGACTATGAGTGATTTTTTTTTTCTTCTAAGTTACTTAATTTTCCAAAGTTTTCTATGAGTATGTATTGTATCTGTAATGGAAAATACATACATAAACTTTACTACCAAAACACCAAAGACCACTGAAGGAATTTGAGACAAAATATTTAACCATAATCCCATGACAACTATTTTAATTATTTTTCCACATTTCTTTTCATTAATTTAGATTTTAAGCATACATATTTAACACCATCATAATCACAAGCTTGTGCACTGAAACGACGGAGGAAATATATCAAGATGTTAACAGTAGTTGTGTGTTGGGAATAAGGGCAATTTTTTTCCTTTCCTAATTTATTGTACTTTCTCATTTTTTCTCTGGGTATGTACTATGCTTGTAACAGAAACATAGCGATAAACTTGGTTATCAGAACACTAAGAAACATTTGAAAATTAAAAGTATTTAACCATAATTCCACAAAGGTAACATAATAACTATTTTGAATACATATTTTGACACAGTTATAATCATAAAGCTGTGCACAGAAACAAGAACAAACAAGATACTGGAGAGTACACCTGTCTTTGGAGGGTGGGAATATGAATTTTTTTTCCTCCACTTTTCTGAAGTTTCCAAATGTCTGATGAGTTCAAGTTATGTTCACAATGGAAATTTGAATATAAACTTTTTAGTAACACTACCATAAAGAACATTCAAGGAATTTAAGAAAATAATGCTCAACTATAAGCCTACAACACCACACCAGCTTTTGACTATAAGCACACATTTTTTAATAATTGTAGTATAAATATAATTTTGTGTCCTGCTATTCCACTTAATATTCCGTAAATATATTTCCACGCTGCTACTTAACTCATGATTATCATTTTAAACGGCTGCATGAAAGCCCACCGAGCAGATGCTTCAGGTTCATTTCAGCCATCATTCCCCTCTTGTTTGGCATTAAGTTCCTAATTTTTCACTACCATAAAGTTGCAACAGACACTGTGAAATGCGGGAAGTTGCTTTCTGAGAAGGTGTGTACCAACTCTTGCTGCTGACAGTGGTCAACCTACGAGGTTCCCCACCCTGACCACAACTCCTGCTTAAAGGGGACCTCACTGTCCCCCCAGCTCCACGGTGTGTCCAAGCCAACCCGGGATCTTCACACACAGCTGTCGGGCATGTGCTCCACACCATGGCAAGGCCTCTTCCTCCTCACCCTTCAGGGTACCGCACTGCACGCATTCTCAAAAGCCTGGCCTTCTGATCCCTGCTTCTAGCTCCTTCTTCCCTCCGCTCCCTCTCATGTTGATGACCCCAAGACACCCTTCTTTGGCTTACTCATTTCTGCATTTTGCTTTAGCTCTAAGCCTCCCGGCGACTCTGGCATTCTCCACAAGAAGGCCTTATCGTGCAGATCTTCGAGTGAGACTTCGACACATTTCCCTAGTGTGTATTTTAATCTTGCTTGCTCAAATTATCCACTCTTTTTTTGCTCCCTTAATCTACAGATCCATTTTTTAAATTTATTTTTAATTTTTAATTTTTTTTCCAGCCACCTCAAGGCCTAAAAGTTTCTTAATATAATCATTATGTGAGGAGTTGGGGAGCAAAGGAATATAGGAGAGTATGCAGGAAACCTCAGGTGGTGAGGTAAATTTGTGATTAAGTGGAAAACTGAGGAGATCAGACAAACACGACACTAATAGACAGCTCAGAAAGGCTTAAGCAGGCTGGAAGGGGAACAGATGGTAACACAACTAATTAAGGCTGCTAGGGCCCCTGAGTCCATGTTAAGCTTGGGTTGGATGGAAAGAAAGCTTTTGTGGTTGTTGTGACAGACACAAGGTTAGAGGACCAGACAGGTAAAGGAGAAGAGAAGAAAGTTTAGTGATAGAAAGATCTAAGGACACTAGCTCCTGGGCAGACACCCAGGGTACAAACCGAGTTGTGGCAGGTACACTAATGCTACACAGGCAACTGAAGCCACTTTGTTACTTTCCACTTAAGGCGGGAAGCGCAAAGGTGAAGTGATGAAGGTCGTCAGCCTGTGCCCTTATTTACAACATGGGACCCCTTCCTCGAGGTCCTCAACCCTCATGAGGCACTGCCACCTTCCAGTGACGGCTGCACCCACGACTAAAGGCAAAGGCATGAGAGCTATGGAGCAAAGCTTCAGATTTGGTGAACTCAATACTGAACACATATTGAGTTGGGTAAAAAGAAAAAACAAAACTTTTACTAGTTTGGCATGAGAACCACCACAAGGTACAGTGTGGCAACTTACCACTTAGGTCACAAAACGCCCATCCACACACATATCATAAAGGTTTACAGAGCACGAGGCTCCACAGTGTTGGTGTGGACAAAATGGCTGCACAAGAAAGCCTCAAGTACTTTCCTTTCCAGACAGCAAAGAGTAAAACATACTGCATTTTTCATGCCTGTACCTGCACAAGAACATTTAAGAGTAAGAGAGCAAAACATAGTCAATGCTCAAAAAGATACTGATGGGATTCAAATAATCCACAACAATTCTCTCTCAGGATCCAAGATCCTTACAAACAGATTCTCATTTGTTGCTCTCCTTTTCCCCACCTCCCCTTCCGTATCAAGGACTATCAGACAAGGTACCTTTATATAGAAGACTGTGGCGGCACAGCATGTTAAATCCAAATGAAGTGACTTCTGTTTTGCTATGACTAGCTATTTATAGACACCTCAGGAAACATTATATACAGGTTACAGGTTATGTCATTTACAGCTGATTGGGGCAACTTCTATGGTTGTGAATACTCCTGTTTTTTTTTCTCAATAGGATTACTACGAAGAAAGGTAAAAGAAGAGCTACAGCTTTCCCACAGGCATACGCTGACGTTTGCTGGGGGAGAGCTAAGACTGAAAGAGGCCCACCATTCCCTTTGTTTCCAGTGTGAGGTGTGAATGCCCTAAGCTAAGTTTTCTATCAACATTATTATGGGATTGTTTGAATTTGAATTCTCTGATGTTTAACAAAGGTCAAATTCTAACTGAAGGTTTTCCAGCTTCTCAGTTTGTGGGTTCTCAGCTGGTATGGGAATTCTGGTGTCTCACCAGGGACAGGCGATCTATGAAGAGCTGCCCACAGATGTCACATCTGAAGTATTTCTCGTCAGCCCTATCCCTGTCACTAGTACTGGTACTAGGACGTTCAGTGTAGCGTGAGCTTTCACCGAAGATGCTTCCCGGCTCGTAGATGATCACTCTGGCATGGCTTTTCAGATATGCGCTGTAAGCGGAGTTTGTAGTGAAGGTTTCTGCACTCTCCCTGCAGTCGTAGTATGCTTCTTCAATCTGAAGCTCCTGGTCTTCAGCCTCTTCTGGATCTTCAATCCCTGCCCCGTCTG
>PVKY010007282.1:0-15077 GCA_004027775.1 Bradypus variegatus | reverse complement strand
AGGCTCTCCCTCCAGAGAAACTACTTGCTCCCAAATCCTTGTTGAGGGTCTGCTTTGGGGGAATCCAAATGAAAACACAACCTCCTACCTTCTCCAAGTCTGCCCCTGGGCCGCTGAAAACTCCTGGGAAAAACCACTCTAGAGAAATGAAATACTGAAATAGGCATTGAAGAAAAGTAGTCTGGGAGTGCAATGGTCAATGAAGTAAACTGAGGCAAGCTAGAGACAGAGGCTGTTAAGGAGCCAGCACCCTCATCCTGCTAAAGGAAGCTCAGAGCAGCCTGGAGGGGGCTATGGGAAACAGAGAGGAAAAGCCGATGATTTTGATACCTCAGGAATAAAATTGTACGTTAACCCTATGTGAAACTTGTATTTCGGAAACCAAGACTCAGATGAAAACTTTTCAACTTCTGGTGCTTAATAAGTTTCTTTAATAGAGGAAACTGAAGCATTTGCCTTTTGAAGAAAGGAAAAGCCACACACTTCTCTGGCCTGTTTTGCTTAAAGAATATCTAACATCAGTCCAACAGAGTGTAAGTGGTGACTTCCAGCCACATGCCCTGCCCACTATTTTCTTTGAGTCATTGAACACTCCACCTATTTCTTTTTCAGTTTTCCTCAATGGGGTCTCTTGTTTGCATCATTGTTTTTTTGTTTGTTTGTTTGTTTTTAGTGTCCCAAGACAATATATACCGAAAGTCCACCCTGTTGCCGTGATAAATCTATTTCTGGGAAATAAGCTAAACATGGAAAAAGATTTATACTCAAATGTGTTCATCACGGTGTTATTTTTAAGAGTTGAAAACTGAAAATTACCCAATGCCCAAGAATAGGAGAATGGTTATGTAATTAAAGCAATCCATGCCAAGGAATATTGTGTGGTCATTAAACACAGTAGAACAGGAAAAAATAAGCACCCTCCTCTTCTCCTCGAATAGAAATGGAGAGAAAAGGGTTGAGTCATTAAAAGAGTGGAAATTTCAGTGCTTCTATTTGGGACAGATAAGGGAGAGCTGCTCAGAGAGGGAAGATCCAGCAATGAACCCTATCTTGGGGCCCAGTTCCTAAAGAGGTACAAACTAGAAGAAGCTGGAAGATGAGGGTTAGAGGAAAGGAACTAAATACTGGTCTACAGAGTTGTGTGACTA
The DNA here is from genome assembly GCA_004027775.1 of Bradypus variegatus. NCBI lineage: Eukaryota > Metazoa > Chordata > Mammalia > Pilosa > Bradypodidae > Bradypus > Bradypus variegatus. Next base: position 13,929 of record PVKY010007282.1, on the reverse strand, counting down.
ACTGGATATGTGGAGAGAAGGAGCCTTGGAAATGCAACGGTGAAGAAATTCCATTCTCCTGCTTAGGGGTTTTGTCCTGTTTCTGCTAATTATGGTTATCCTTCTGGGAGGTGTGTGGGAGATTTTGTCCAGCAGACACCAGTGGCATTTGGAGACTTATAAACACCAGCATCACCCTGGTGGGATGCCCTAGGTTGGCGACCTGGTTTCAAGGGCCCGTCCCACCAGCATCGTGCTATTGGGTGGCGTCCAGCCCCTTCCCTCCTGGGCACCCCTGGGACCTTGAGGGAGCCTCCTGCTGGCGCTCTTGGGAAACCGCCCCCACAGCACCACCCAGACCTGGGAGACTCGGGGAAAGTCTCCCCCAGCAGCTGTGGGAGGGAGGAAACCACGACAAGTCCGATTCCTGTGGGGCAGAGTGGGATTTTCTGAAGGGTGGGTCTACTGTGCAGAATTCTTTTGATTGTGAGCAACTGATACTCAACCTAAACTAGCTTAAGAAATGTGATCTAGAAGGAGAGTGATGAGTTGCTCTATAGTTTAAGTGGAGCAGGGCCTCAAAGGGTGTCTTTAGGTCCCTCTCCCCTTCCCTCCCTCCCCCTTCTTCACCTCTCCACCTCCATGCAGTGTTCTCCTTCCCTCCTGCTGCCAACAGGCTGCCTCCCCACAGTGGCAGATGCAGCCCCAGGCACCTTTGGGCTTATTCACGTCACCTCAGACAGACATAGGGACTCCCGAGGAGAGAGTGAGCACCTTCCTTTTTGCCTCAGCACATAGAGATCCCAGGGAAGGACTTGATCAGCTCATGCCCAGCTTTTGGACCAAGTGCTATGGCCAAGAGGATTGGCCAGTCCTGGGTCACGTGTCCACCTGGTAATCAGGAGCCCCCCTTCTGTCCCGAGTCACATGTTTGGAGTCAGGGAGGAACAGTTCCCCAAAGGAGGGACGGATTCTGTTACCGGGAGAGAGAGGCATTCACTCCCCTTGGGTTGTGGAACAAAGTCGTATTTAACAGACAGCTTTATGTTTTCCCATCAGCCCCACCCCTAATCCCTTTGTGCCCTTTGTAAAAATTAGCCTCTTCCTCCAGACACTGTACTACCATCTGTCAGAAAAGTGTCATCTTAAGGATGCTAGTCTGTAATGACTACCAATGTGATCAGTGGCTGGAGATGAGCAGTGCACAACCCATACAACGATACACAGCCACCCTGCCCCTCCTGCGGTGTAATTCCCTTCAGTTACTCCAATCCCTCATTAAAGAAAGTCAACTCCATAGAGCCCTGGGCAGTGGTGAGGCAGATACCAAAGGGGCAGAGTCCTAAATAGGAAGGGCAGCTGCTCCCATCACCCATCTCCAAGTGTCCACAGATGGGGGCAGTGTACTGTCAAAGGGACGGAGCCAGCAAAGTAAGCTGGAGCCACGGCGGGGCCAGGAGAGGAGAGAGGGGCCCCCGAGGAGTAGCTCTGAAGAGGTGGCTCCCAGGTTTCCGGCTGAATGCTGGAAGCAGCAGACCCTGGCAAAGAAGAGGTGGGGTGGGCAGACACACAGATGACATGAGCAGTAAAACTAAAGGAAAAATGATTGTCGGAAAGGTCGGTGAGCAAAGCAGGATACAAAGCCATGTCTAGAGAACACTGATGCTCACACCTGGGTTTGGAAAACACACTTCTGAGGGTGTGAGGCGACTCCCTGCTGGGGCCACAGCACCGACGGGGCCGAGATGTGGGATGTCCACATCCACATCAGAGACCAGCAGCTTCTGCAGCCACGGCCAGGAGGGGCTCCAGGGAGGCTGAGGCTAGATTCAGAGTTGGGCTGGAGTGGCTGGGAGGAGAGGCACCATCGGGCCCCCGTCCCAGCCTAGAGCCACCCCAGTCCTCAGTTGTCCCCTCTCAAAGGCAGCTTGTCCTCAGCACAGCTCTCTCGGGGAACGAGGCAGTAGCTGGAGCTCTGGGCTGCCAGAAGAGAGGTTGCCAGGGATGGGCACGGGAGACCCAGGGACAGGCCTCTGTTTCCCACAGGGAATCTCATCTGCCCTCGGATGGGCTCTGCGGAGCAAGCTGCAATGGGGCATTTCTCAGCAGCTCCACCAGGGGTCACCCAGCCCACAGCCCCGGAACAGAGGGCGGGACATGGAGCCAGTGGGGTTCAGGGGTGGAGAAATGCCCCTGGAGACTGCTGTGTGCCCCCCCTGAGCAGCTGTGTGTGTGTGTGTGTGTGTGTGGCTGGCTGGGTGTGGCTGGGTGTGGGGAGAGTGGATGTCCAGTCAGGCACAAGTTTGGTAAAAACCTAGTGGCCATGATACGTGGCCTGTGTTCACGTGGACAGGAGTGTGTATGTGGGTGCAGACGACTGCGTGTAAATGCCTGAAAATGCATCAATGCGTGAACGTGCCTGTGGGGGTGGGATGCACAGACGTGCCCTCGATAATCATCTCACGTCCATGGTCTGAGGCAGTTGTTTGTCTGGGCGTGAGTGTGCATGTGAGCACGTATATCTGTGGGCACATGTGTAATATACATTAAAATATATACATATGCACGAGCCTGATGAGTGTGGGAGTATGTGGTACATGTGAGTTGTGAGCACATGTGTACATGGGTGCAATGCATAGAGGAGGCACTTGTGTAATTTTTTTGTGTGTGTGCCTGTACATGTGTGTGTGCCAGAGTGACTGTGGGTGTGGGTGTGGGTGGGTGTGACCAAGTGTGTGTCCCGGGCGTGCTTCTGGGAAAGTGTGTGACGGGAGATTCATTCGTGAGAACGGCACTGTGTCTGTTGGTCAAGGGAGCGAGCGGAACTGTGTGTGGGCTCCACGTGTGCCCCTGTGAGTGTGCCCACTCGGGTGTGTGTGTGTGAGTGGACAAGTGTGTCCCTGTCTGGCTTTCCTGGCCCAGGGAGGCCCTGTGGCCCAGGAGGTCGGGGCTGAGCCCAGAGCACCCCCGGCGAGGGAAGGGCGGCCGAGGCTCCCACCTGAAGATTGGCCCAGTCCTCAGGTTTCACTCATGACCCTGTGACATCAGCGGCAGCAGCTGTCCCTGCCGGCCCGGCCCCCCGGCCAAGTCCCCCAGAGTCCCAGCCCCAGCCCGAGGTGGGCACGACGCTCCCAGCTCGCCAGCCGCCACTCTGCTCCCATCCAACCGTGAGTCCTGCGCCCCTCCACACCCCCACCCTGGCTGGGAGCCCTGGCCCCCACCCCGCCTGGCTCCCGGGAGGGCACCCTTCACCCTGGCACTACTCTCCTCCTGCCCACACCGGGCTCTGCAGCCCGTGCCTGGGACGCTGCTCGGCCCAGCTGCCCTTGCCCTGCCGAGTCTCCTTGGGCCCTGACTTGCCCCGAACTCGCCACTTTCTGCCCCGTCATCTGCCCTGTCTGCCCCTGCCTGGCTGACAGTGCCTGCCCTCAGCAAGCGTCCTCACCCTGGTCACAAATGGCCCCTTGGCTAAGGCTCGGCTCTGGACAGGCACGGGAGCCCCGAGGGACAGGGACTGGGCTGCGTTTCCTTCAGGAGAGGAGAGTGGAGCCCAGAGACCTGGCTGGGCCTGTTTGCAGAGGCTCGGTGGGCAGGGGCGAGGGGCAGGGAGGGGCAGGAGGCCGGCGGTGGCCGGCGGCTCCTTTGCTCGGGTGAAACAGGAATCTGCGAGATGCCAGCAGAGGACACGTCTCAGGCAGCTCTGCCCGGCTCTGCCCACCCGCCCCGCCTCCCCGGCCCCGCCCGGAGAGGCCCTGAGAAGGAGAGGAGGTTGGGCAGAGCGGATTGGGGGGTGGGGGGAGTAGACCAGAAGCCAGGAAGCTGGGCTTGAGGGGAAGACCATGGGGCCAGGGTGCTGAGAGGGCTCTGGGGGCGAGGAACCCTGCTGGGGCTGACCCTGCGGCTAGGTGTAGAAGGCAAGCGGCCTGAGCAGAGGTGGGGGGATGTGTTTTGGGGGTTCATGGATCCAAGCGGCATCGGGGCTGAGGATTGCTTACCAGCGGGGCCCATTTGTTCCTTGGACTGGGAAATTCCAGCCTAATCCTGAGGGTGAGGGGCTATTGAGGCTTTCGAAGAATGAATTTGTTTGAGAGGTTAGGACTGAGCCCCAATCTGGGGGTCCCAGCTCAGAGCATGGGGTCAGGACAGGGACCAGGCCATGACTGAGGGCTCACGGTGTCCTGGCCGGGGGAGGCGTGCCCCCCTCCCACCCACCCACAGCAGGGGCCTGCCCAGAAATCAGTCACCCCAGAGCCTGGGAAAGTTAGATGCAGAAGGAGCCTCGGAGGCCATTTAACGTAGCCCCTTCTGATGAGCCAGATTGGAAAGGGTAGCTAGGGACAAGACCCAGGCCTTGGGCTCCCAGGGGTACAGTGCTGAGACCCCTCCCCCCAGCCTGCAGAACCCCCAGACCACTCGTGCTCACAGGCCCCAGGGCCCTGCCTCAACGGCTCCTCAGCCCTTGTCCCCACCTCCGTCCAAGGCATCTCTGAACGGGCTGAGTGGGTTTAGCAGGGTTGGAGGAAGGTGAGCTGTGAGGCCCACCTAGGTGGCCCTTGTCCCAGCCTGGCCCTGCCTGTCATTTCTGGCTGAGATGGAGGCTCTTGTCCCAGGTGTCACCTCCCCAGCTCACATCAAGGCCTGCTCTGCTGGCTTCCCTCATCCAGTCCAGCCCAGGCTGAGGGGAAACCTGAGTGTGAAGCTGAAGACCCAGAACTCCTGGTCAGGTGTTGTGGAGGTTCTGACAAGGGCCCTGTTTTTGGGGGCAGCTCTGGCCACAAGAAGAGAGGAAAGGTGTGGAGAATGGGGTGGGGGGGTCAGGCAGGGCACAGCTGGGGTGGGGGCTTCCAAGAAAGCTTCCAGGAGGAGGCACAGCCAGAGGAGGGCCTGGCACTTACAGAGGTGGGTGAACAGGCTCTCTCCAGGTGACCAGAAGAGAAACACATTTCACCGAAACAGAAAGACCTGATCCCTGAGGCCTCTGAGAGCAGGTGGCAAAGGGCGCCCACGAGAAGGAGGGATGTTGACAGCAGCATTATGGCTTGCAGTTTCAGGTCCTTGACTCCTTTTGTGGGGAGGACTCAGCCTTAGCAGGTCCCATGACTCACTTAGGGTCACCACCAGCTGTGGCCGAGGCTCTGGGCATGGCTGCCAAGGCCCCGGCTCCCTGGGCAGAGGCTGAGGCTGGTGCAGGCTGGGTCAGGGGCAGAGCTTGTGCCCAAACCCCGGGGCAGCAGGGTCTCACTGCTCCCTCCTCATCTTCCCATGGGGAGGAGGTCCCGGGGGTGGGTGCTGGGGCTCCAGGCAGTTCTGGTGACTCCAGACCAGGGCTTCCGGTGGCTCCCTCAGAAGGTTCCTGTTGGGGCGGGGATCCCAGGTTCCGTCCACCTCCTTCACCCCTGCCCTGGGCCTTTCATGTGTCTGGCCCCCATTCTGCCTGATCAGCAACAGCTATTTTTATTCCCTGCAGTTTTCAGTCAACAGCCCTTGTTGGGGGGATGGGGCAGTGGGAGGAGTGGGAAGGGCTCAAGGAGCTGCAGGGCAGAGGGGGCGGCTCGGGAGCCCATGTGCCCCTCAAAGGGCAGACTGCTACCCCCTCCCTGCAGACCCCTGCCCTCCACCAGGAACCCTGATGTACGACAATTGGGCAAAACCCCAATAGTCACTGCACCCCACTCCGATTCAGGACCAGTTTGTGAAGCCAGGTGCTCCCCACCCTTCACCCCAGAGGGGCTAGAAAGTCGTGGTCCAGTTTTCACTGGGGCAGCAGCATAGCTGGTGGCCTCTTTTGAGACCCCCAAGGGATGTGCATTCCCAATTTACTACATAAATAACCTTTGGCGAGTTACTTACCTTTTCTGTGCCTCAGTTTCCTCGTCTGTCAAATGGGGTGCTGATAGCAGAACAGTGCTTGTGTCGAGGGAGGTGCCCAGAACGGTGGAGGATACAGTCAGTCTTACTTAAGTGCTATTACCGTTATGTCTGTCACAGGCTGTGACCCTGAAATGACATGTCCTGTTGTGGGGGGAAGGAGCTACAAGAAGGCGGTATGGCCCGGGCAGGGAGCAGGCACCCTTCACAGGGGTGGGTTAGGCACCTGGCCTAGGGAGAGAGAGTGTGCATCCTTATAAAATAGGAGGCAAAGCTTCTTCCGTGAGGACCCCTGGCAGCGAATGTCGCTGTGAGGTCTGTGAAGCAGAGTCCCTGGTGCTCACGTTTAAGATCTGCTGGTGTCTGCAAGCTCTTGAGCAGCCTAACTTTGCAGAAGGATCTTTTACCAGGATAATCGGTGAGAAAACATCCCTAGAACTATTGGAGTTCAAGAAGTACGGGAGCATCTGAAGGGACCTGTTGTCGTCAGAGCTGACAGAGGTTCCAAGGTGCAGGTGGGCAGAGGGCGGCTGTCCTGGTGCTGGTGGCCATGACCCACTCCCTGGCTCTGTAAGGGGCCTGGAGACCAAGCCAGGAGACCGTAAAGCCCACCCTGCCCCACTGGTTGCTGTAGCGTGTGGGTTGGGGGGTAATGAGGGGGGTGGGAGGCCAGGTTGGCTCCAGAATTCTCCAGGTTCAGGCAGGAAGTTTTGACTTGCCCTCTTCTTGGCCTCTTAGGAGACCCCAGGCAGGTAAAGGGCCCATCAGCGGTGGTCTGGGAGGGGCGGGGGTGCGGAGGGGATGCAGAGAGAGAAGAGAACAGAGCGGATCTCTTCTGGGTTGAGAGCATGGGAGGGGGTAGGGTGAGGGGCTGCAGCCCCATGTGCAAGGGCTGGGTATGCCCACGGGCAGTGAGGTGGGCTCAGGTGTGTGGGCGTAAGAGGGTGTTCACATGGGGGAGGCAGTGCGTGCTTTGGGGGTGCATCCGTGGGGTTCAGGTCTCCATGCTCAGGGGACTCCTTAGAAACTTCGAGCTAACAGAGGGCAGGAAGCCCCAGGCCTGGGTGGAACGAACGAATCAGCCTCCCCACCCTTTTGAGCAGCTGGGAAATGACTCATAGAAGCAGTGAGTGAGTGCGTGCATGTGTGTGTGTGTGTGTGTGTGTGTTGTAGTGTGCACAAGTGGGGCCAAGGTGGGATTTGGGACAGGCTGAGGGTCAGTTAGTACAAATAAAGGCCACACCTCATGGAAGGCTGTTTACTGAACTATGACCCATTGTCCCCTCCACCCACAGTTCCCAATGCAAAGCCCGCCCCAGCCCACTCCTTTCAGGCACTTGGTCCGAGGACTGTGGTCTGCCATTTGTGGAGGACAAATGGGCAACGGCCAGCCCAGCCTAGGGGCAACCTGTGCTAGTTCCCCAAAGGGCTAGAGGAGGCCACAGGGCACGCTGGCATCAAAAAGCCTGTGCTCAAACGCTGGCTCGGCCACTTGTTAAGCTGGGATGACAACTGTAGGCGCCAAATGAATGCATCCATGATTGCTTTTCCTCAAGAAACACATCTGAAGCATCCTCCTCATGGGACTGCAAGCCTGAGTGCCACAGGGGTGATGCGTGGAGACTTGGGGACCAAGCCCCTCCCACTCCAAGTTAGACTCTTTCCCAAGCTGACTGAGGCCTGGAATATTGAGATAAATCCTTTTGATTTAAAGCACCATTGTGGGAAGGGAAATCCAAGCTCAGACATTTGCTCCAGGAGAGAAAGGCCTTCGAGAAAAGACAAAAGAGCGAAAAAGGGAGCCGGGGAGGAAGGAGACAGGTGTACAAAACCCAAACACAGCCCACTTGATGGATTTGGGTTTCATTGGGCCCTGAGCCAACAGAAGTACTCTGGGAGAAGGAGGCAGAGGAATGGGGGGAAACAAACTGAAGTTCTTGGAGAGCTTTTGGGGACTGGTGGGAATGCCGGTGATCGTGAGAGGAGGGGCTGCTTATGACTGTATCCTAACCAGGAAGCCTTGGCCTACAGTTAGGGCAAAATAAATGTGCCACCACTGTCGCTCTCACTCCTTGGGCAACACATTGTCAGTTTAGTCCATTTGTTCTGACCCAATGAGCCCCAGCTGGAAAATGCAATCAGCATTAGCCCACCCCGTGTGACTCCAGTTGGTTTCTGGAACTCTCTGGATCTCTCAGTATTGGGGGATTTCCACTCCAGGCTCCCAGCCCCAGGCCGTCCTCCAAGGCCACTTGTTGCAGATTTCCTCTGCAAAGTGTTAGGCCAGGAGGGGACTTTCTCCAGGCCCCGGCCTGCCAAGGCTGAGGCTGTTCTCCCTTCTCTCCAGACCCAACATGCTGGCAGAGAAACAACACAGCCACCCCCTTCCCTCCCCCGCCTGCCCCAGCAGAGAAAAAGCTGGGGCCTGAGACTTACAATTGGGGGAAATAGGATCAATTTTTCGATTTTTTGTTCCTGGAGCTGGGCCACAGCAGGAATGCAGGAATTTGGGTAGTAGGCCACCTGATGCCCAGTGCTATCTATAGCAAGGGGAAAAAAAAGGGGTTTGGTTGGTTTTAATCTCCCAGGAAGTTCTGAATCTGGGCCAAAAGGCCCGGGGACACCTCTGTGTCCCCCACTGAGAGAGGCATCTCCACCTGACACTGGCAGCTCTGGGTCATTTTGCTCCCAATCCAGAGAGAAACAAGACAGCCAGACCCTGGAGGGTGACCAGTGGTTTTCTGGTGGAGAAAAGCATACTTGGTTGGCAAGAGGGGCCCAGGCAAGGCCGGCAAGCTACTTGCCATCTCGGTGTCCGAGGAGGCGGCCCTAGGTTGAACAGGGAGGGCTGGGTGGAGCAGGTCATGTCCACTGTCAATCTTCTGGGCAAGTTTTCCACATCCCGGGCTGGGTGGAGCATGTCTGGGGCCACTTAGGGGACCTCAGGCCCACGCAGATTTACTGCTGTGTGCGTTTCCAGATGTTTGAAGCACCCCCTAAAAGCACAGATGTCTCAAGAGGGATGGCTCTGGAAGCATATGGGGGTTTGTCCTGACTCCTACCAATCACAGAGGGTGAGGGAGTGCCTCGGACTCAGTGAGAAAAGCAAGACTCAGCAAGGCTTCATGAAAGACTGGGAGTGAAGAGGCGCAATGGAGGTGGGGAAATTAAACAGGGGTAGATGTAAAACCCTACACCTGGATCTGAAAAAGAAAAGCCAGTTGGACAGTTTCTAGGATGGGGAAGATCTGATTTGAGCACGGCCTGCAAAAAGCCTCAGGGTTGGTTGACTGCAAACTCCATACAGCAACTGGAGCAGATGCCATTTTGGGATGAATGAACATGAAGGGCACCCGAGCCAGGGAGAGGAGGGCTCGGTGGTGAGACTATATCTGGAATTGGGTGTTCTGATGTGGCTGCCCCACAGAAAGCCAATGCCGGCTGGACCCGCTCCAAAGGAGAGCCGCCTCGTCCTCAGCGCCCTCCCCCTCGGCTCCCGCTGGTGGACAACTGGCCCCAGCCTGGCTCCCGGGCTCGGGACCCTTCCTCCCTGCCCCCCAGGCCTGTCTGCTCACCTCCTCCAGGCCCCCCAGAAGGTCTGCCTTGGTCGCCACTTCCGCCCAAACTTCCGTGATGATGGAGGCTCCCACAGGGTGTCTCACTTGCTGAACTTTAATTTAGGGCTTGAGTCCTGGCTCAGCTTCTCATTCATCACTCTCTAAAATTATCTTATTTGCTTCCGTATTTACTGTCCACATCCTCCCTCTGGAATGCAAGCTCCATGAAGACAGAAACGTTGCCGCTGCTGTGTCCTGGCACCCAGGGCAGAGCCCGCACCTTGCAGAGGCTCAGAAAATGTTTGTTGAATGAATACATGTGTGATCGGGGCTGTGTTGCTATTCCCTTCTGGGTGTTCCGGTTTGCTGATGCTGCCGTTATGCAAAATACCACAAGTGGATTGGCTTTTATAAAGGGGGTTTATTTGGTTACAAAGTTACAGTCTGAAGGCCATGAAAATGTCCAAATGAAGGCATCAACACAAGTATACCTTCACCGAAGGAAGGCCAGCGGTGTCTGGAAAACCTCTGTTAGCTGGGAAGGCACGTGATGGCATCTGCTGATCCCAAGTTGTGTTCCAGTTCCGCTCTCAGCTCCTGTGCATTCTTCAAAGTGTCTCTCTTGGCTGCAGCACTTCCTTCTGTCTGTGAACTCTTTTATAGGACTCCAGTGATTTAATTAAGACCCACCCTGGATGGGTTGGGGTAACACCTCTATGGAAATTATCCAGTCAAAGGTCTCACCCACAGTCGACTGAGTCACATCTCCATGGAAACAATCAAAGGATTCCAACCTAATCAACACTAATACATCAGCCCCCACAAGATTACATCAAAGAACATGGCGTTTTGGGGGACATAATACATCTAAACCAGCACACTAGGCCTCCATTTCCCCATCTGTAAAATGAGAGAGCTGGACTCTCTCAGGTCCTTGCAACTCCAGCATTCCTAGATTCAGCCAGAAGAGGTTGCCTGGAGCCCCCAGCCTCTCAGCTGCTACATCCCAGGGACCGGTTTGGGATGGAGGCTGGAGTCCAACCGCTGGCTGATGGAAGGAGGGTTCGAGATATCAGGTTGGCCTCTTTTACTCCAGGCTGAGGCCTGAGGAGCCACTGGTCCACAGCCAGTCCTGTGGAGCACTGTCAGTGCTGCTGTCCCTGCACCACCAATGAATCCCAGATGCCCTTTCATTCCTCCACTGGTGTCCCACCGAAATATATTCTAGACACATGCAGTGAGCAGGCAGAGGGAACATCCATGCTGGCCATCAAGGCCCCACCCTGATTCACTGCCCCTGTAAGGGCCTCTCCAAGGCCGCAGGTTGAAGTCCAAACTCCCAGGCCCGGCATTCGAGGCGCAGCCCCAGCTGCCAAACCCACCATCCCCCAGACCAATAAACAGATTCTGTGCTCCATGAAGATTAACATAAATGTCATTCCCTAGTTCCTGCCTCTGTCTGCTCTGGCTGATCTCTCGCCCTTCCCATTCATTTTCCTGTGTTCAAAACTCACTCACCCTTTGAGACCCAACAATGCAGCCAAATCTTTCTTACCCCACCCAGAAATAACCACCCACCCACCTGAACTCCCATAGCACAAGGAAATCCTCTCTTTAGGGCAGACATCGCTTTCTCCTTGGGCCTTGGTGACGTGCACCGTGTCCACCCCCCAGCCCCCACCCACTCAGCTCTCTGGAGGAAGGACATCCTACGGGTGGTCTTTGTGCCCAAGCCTTGGGTGCACATGGTTGGAGGGATGGATGGATGGATGGATGCAACAGACCAGAACAATTTTATCTCTTGAAAGGTCTGAAACTGAAGCCTCACCCATTCACTCATTCATTCCTTCATTCATTCAACAAACACTTATTGAGCACCTACTGTGTGCCTGGTGCTGGGACTGGCCATAAGGACCTAGACAGACACAGTTCCTGCCCTCTGGGCATATTGGTCTAGTGAGGGAGACAGGCAAGTACATTAAGCAAACAAATAATTACAAATAGTGATAAATTACATGAAGGAAAATACAGGAGACTTTTAGCGAAGGAAAAAGGGTCATTTGAGCTTAGATCTGGGGGGTGAGAAGGAACAGCCACATGAAGAGGGAGGGGGATGAGAACTCCAGGTAGAATGAGGAGCTGGATAAAGGCCCAAAAGCAGGTAAAGGCCCAGTGGTGAAGGGGCTGGGAGGAAGCCCATGAGACTGAACAGGGTGAGCAAAGGGGAGACGATCAGGAGACCAAGCTGGAGAAGGAGGCAGAAGGTGAGACACAGGGCCTTGTAGCCCACCCTAAGGAGCTTAGATTTTATTTTAAGTGCTTTTAGAGACTCGGAAGAAGGAGAAACAACCGGGTTGGAGTCTTGTTTTTAAAAGATCACTGGCTTCTTCATGGGACTGATTTGGAGGGGGCAAGTACAAAAGCAGGTAGCAGAAAACAGGCCATTGACAGAGATTATTGAGGCGGGGACTCAAAATGGAACTTGGTATATTCTGGAGATGGTATCAGTAGAACTTCAGCTGGGCTGCAAATGGAGGGTGGGCAAAAGAAGGAATCCACCCTTCGTGCCCCTTAAACATGGTGCTGACCTTGGGAGACAGAATATCCTGATGGGGCAAAAAGTATGTTTGGCCAGAAATTGAGATTTAAAAAAAATGGAACTTCAAGGATGACCTACCTGACCCTTCTGATCCCACATGTGTGGAATCCAGAAGGAAATGGAGGGTGGGCAAAAGAAGGAATTCAAAAGAAATCTTTTTTCATTGAGGAGAAATTCACATAATATGCAATTAACCATTTTAAAGTGTACAGTTCTTCAGTATTTAGTGTACTCATACTCACAATGTTGTTTGCAACCACTGGCTCTATCTAGTTTCAAAACATTTTTGGTGTTGAATTCACCAAACGCGAGAACAAATATTGGAGACTTTCAGGGTTTAAGATGTTATTTTATTGGCCAAGTTTAACCTGCGCAGGGGCGAGCTCTCAGGGTGTCCGGGGACACGGTGCCCAAAGGGGCTGCAAACGAGAGTCGTGCCTGGCGCTTACAGCTAAGTCCTTATAAAGGGGGGAGCAAGCAAGCGTTGCACAGAAGCAGACGTGGCAGTTAGCTATTTGCTTACAGAGGCCGCGCGCAGGAACAGCAGAAGCGGCGCGCGGGAACAGGGTGGGGTCTGGCTCAACCTTATCCTGTACCCTGTGTTCTCTTTTAGTTCCTTTTGGCCTATGCAAAAGTTCCCTATTTCTGTCTATCGATGTCACATTCTCAATTCTTAATTTCCTTGTTCCTAACATTCCCCCGTTTTCTTTTCAGGGTATGTCAAACCTTTGACTGTTCATTACTTGGGAGGAGGGTATAAGGCTGGGAGAGTACCATTAATTTGACTACGTTTACTTTTTTTTTAATAAAGGCGAGGACCTTATTTAGGACGATAGGCCCTATGGTAATTGCTAGTAGGAGCAATAGGAGAGGTCCAGCAACAGCAGATATGAGAGTGGTTAACCAAGGTGATGTTTTAAACATGGAAGCATACCAGCTAGAATTTTTTTCTTTTTTATTTTTATCTTTCAACCTTTTGGTGAGTGTTTTAATGTTTTTTTAATTACTTCTGAGTGATTAGCGTAGAAACAACATTTTTTACCTAATGCTGCGCATAAGCCGCCTTGCTGAAGGAATAGGAGGTTTAATCCCCCAGGTACGACCTTTGATTTATTTAGAGTTCCCTGGATGTAAAACTGTTATTGTAACTGGATTGCATTTGTTAGCCAAGCAATCATTATTATTTGGCTGTTTGCTAAAATCGTGAAATAGGGTTATATGCTTATCAGTTCCTTTTCTAGGGGTTCAATTTTTAGCTAAGGTTTTACAACCTCATTGCCTGCAATAAAAATTTTTATAGGTTTTACAAGGGGAACCCCCTTCTGAGGGGGTTCTGGGCATCCATAGTGAGGAGCATGTTTGAGGGCAAAGTTCTTTATCGCATTATCACACCGGGAGAAGGGGAACGAGGGACGTCTCCAATTAGCAAGGGAGTTCACGGCGGCCACTGCTGCGGGGGGCTTACAAAATTGATCACCAAAGAATTTAGAAAAATCTGTTTTTCAGGGAGACCGGAGCCTCTCCCCATGTATGATTAGTAGCAATTACAGTACCATCAAGAGTTTTAATTATGACCCATTCTTGCCTTTTTAGCACGCTGCTGGCCGGACAGCAGAAGGCTATTAGTCCTAGGTAGTGGAGAAGGTGAGCTTTAGGGGCTCTCCTGGTTTCTGTTTGGCTTGCCATTCTCGAGGTCCTTCGTTTGGCGGGAGTGCAGGTTTTATGTGGGAGAGGTGGATCCAGTAGGGTTTCTCAGCTACCTTAACGGCTGTGGGTGTGCTTAGGAGTACCTGAAATGGTTCATTCCATCGAGGTTCTAAGTTGCCTTGCCTATGATTGAGGATCCATACCCATTGGCCAGGTTCGGGTGCTTCTGGCAGTTTGGCGCTGTCAGCCTTGTCCGACTGGATTGACCGCTGGAGGGCT
>PVKY010007281.1:0-15081 GCA_004027775.1 Bradypus variegatus | reverse complement strand
TGGACTTTAACCTTTCCTCTAATAACCAGAAAACCATCATATACATATTTAAAGTACGTGAACAAGAAAATAAATCCCATTAACTCATTTTCCTCTCAAAATTTATGATACAGTCTAGGGCTTAGCAAACCCCTTCTTAATAAAATGTGAAAATTAATAATGTAAACAGGAATATTTAAATACTTAAGGAAACAAACTTTTGAAATACCTCTAGTCCATGGGGGATGTCAACTCCATACAATTGGTTTACTAGGTAGAAAGTGATCATTAAAATAGCTCCAAGAGGTCAATATTTCTTAACTAGAACACAGTGCATCCTTCAAAAGTAATGGCAATCTGTATCTTTAAAGATACTACCTAATTAAGATTTTTAATTAAAGCTACTTCCCTCCAAGGAGGAAATTTTATTATACAGAGACAACATGAATACACTATTAAGTATTGGTACTGAAAACGGCTAGTCAGATTCATCCTCCTGGGAATTTTGCCTTTGGATTGCAACTTCCCCACTACTTAAAGTGTGAAATCAGTGCATCCAGTTATGGTTAGTAAATGGCCTTGAACCCTGGTACTAGTGATTCTGACAGAGAAGATGGCAAGAAGAGTATGATTTTTCACACAGGCTATATGCTCAGGGAACTGTGAACCTAAATGGATGTAGAACTGCATTCAAGTTTTACTCTCTCCTACATAGAGCTTCCTATAGTGTGTTCTATTCTGTGGGTCATAACAAGATTTTGAAATTGCTAGATTGAACAAAGTTAAACATGCTTTGCTGAAAGACTACTTGTGGCCCTCAATGTGGTAATGAATTTCCAAGGGAGAGATGCAGTACATATCATCTCCTGAACCTCTTGGCTTAGAACTCTTTTTGGTGAAGAACCACGTGCTGCAGAACACACTTTAGAATACACTGCGATCAATACTCCCTCTACATTGCCAAAGTAAAAAGTGTAAATCAGCATAAATCCTTCTAATCTTCTTCCAAGAATATAATCTAAACTCCTGGTTTGTCCTTGTACAATCTGGCTCCTGTCTATCTCCAAAGCTTTATTTCTCAACACACCCCCTCACACTCACAACCCTGCCAGAGGGAACTACTTGGTGGTTTTCCTGAAACAGCTCAAGCTGTTTCCTAGCTCCCTTCTGTATACCCTGCACCAATCTTTGCTTGCTAATTTCTACCCACTTTACAGAGTGACTTCTGACCTCATGTCTATGGAGAAGCCTCCTGGGACCTCAAGGATGCATTTGGAGCTGGTTTCACATGTTCCCATGCCTACCTCATATTTGTCCCTTCAAGAAATCTACTCCCCCATATTCCAATGGGGAGTTGAGCTTGGGCAGTGTTCTGTACACAGTTATGGCAAATACTCAGAGCCTGGTAAAGTGTATGACAAGCGGAAGGCCAAGTATAAATTTTTTGAATTATTGAAATTATAGCTATTGCTACACAGTTGAGGACATGCCCACTGCTTCTAGTAATTCAGCAATGTCTGGACTCCTCTCTGGGGAGAAAGGTTTGCTTACTCATAGCTGGATGGCAGAGGGTTCCTACTCTACCTTGGTCACCAAGTGCTCTTTTAGGGTACAATTATGAAGCCAGTTCTATTAATCCATAGTTTTAAGGAAGCAGAAGTAGCACATAGACTGGAATTTCTAAACAGAATTCTTTTCCTTATCACTGGGACACTGGGCTCTACCGGATGGATATGGGAGGATGATGTAGGGTTGGCCTAAAGGAAAGGAAAGGAAATCTGGTTCAACTTCTTAGAACCACCAGGTTTGGCTGAAAGCCAGAGCCTCTGGACAAGCTGGTGCATGGTTGTACTTATCAAGCCTTCCTTTCTGTGGTCTCCAGAGAGATAGCATCAAAATCTGGGGATGCAGCCATAGTAATTTCTTTTTCATCATTGCTATGGCATCTCCAATGTCTTTGCCCTTCCAGAGAAGCAACAATGATGATGTGTCTGTAGCTCCCATGTTGAGATTTGGCCTTATAGCAGGCTTATAAGAGAATAAAGATGGCTGTGGTTTGAGATTGAATCATGTCCCCCCATACAGGGCACGTTCATATCCCAACTCCTGGTCTTGTGGGTGTGAACTCATTTCTGTTTAGGACCTTTGAAGGTGTTTACTCATTACAGTCTGCCCAAACTGAAGGAGGGTGAGCCTTAATCCAACATGACTGAAGTCCTTTACAAGCAAAGGAAATTGGACACAGTGAGAAGCTACAGGGAGCAACCAGAAGCTGAAAGTCAATGGAACCTGGAAGAGAAAGGAGAAGACACTGCCATGTGCATTGCCATGTGACAAAAAAGCCAAGGAGCAAGGATCACCAGCAGCCAGCCCCAGAATGCCACAGTCTTCAGGGAGAAAACATCACTTTGCTGACACCTTGATTTTGGACTTCTCCTAATTTCAATAGCATAAGCCAACAAATTCCCCATTGTTTAAGCCAATCTATTGTATCATATTTGTTTTAGCAACTAGGAAGCTAAAACAGTTGTACTATCTTTACTATGGTGCCTGGCAGTGACTAAACTTGCTTCCCCAGCATTGAACTTCTCTAATGACTTTCAAGGAGTTATTCAGGATGGTGATCAACAAAGCTGGCAAACTTGTAAGCACAAATTGTGAGGGTCTGGAAGGAGCCAGTTTAGAAGTTTCTACTCCTTCTAAGATCACTGGAATAGATTAACATCTCTAGTTCACGGTGACTTGCTAAAGACTCAAGTCCTGTTCACTTCCTCATGCTTTCTTCTTATCCTCTTACACAATTAGGATGGGGCTTCTGACCATGAGTATGTTACAGTGGGGTACTGCACCGGTCAGTTTCTTCAAAGACTCTTCCCTCTTGCCATCACACATCTTCACAGTCCTTCCTTTCCCCACATCTGGTTCTTGGACTTGTGGCTGCCACTGTCACCATCTTGAAGATATAAAAGGCAGGTGCCAGTGTGTGTGTGTGTGTGTGTGTGTGTGTGTGTAGACATATGAAGAGTCAACTTTTCTTTTTGATATAGCCCAGTCATGCACTAAAATTGGGCAGCAAACTGTACTGTAGTTGTGGCAAAAATAACTCCATTTGTCTTTGGGGAGCTCCAGAATAAGGCCATAAAGTGTGCTCCCTACTGCTGGTGTCCACACCTATAACTATGGTTCCCCAAAGGAAAGAGATGCAAATGCTTGTGTATTTTGTTTTCCCTTCATGACAGGAGGGGCAAACAACTTCATGGGAAAATATGATAGAGCTACTTTTCTTTTTTTTCCAGAATGATATACTCTCAATGAAAAATTAAATTCTGAATCACAGGAAAAAGCTAGTGGAGCCCAAGACTCTTAAATGATTATCCAATACTCAAGATCCTCAAACTTGCTCCCTCTGTCAATCAAGTTGCAGTCTTATGTGGGTGATGCTGACGGTTGGGGTAGGAGAAGGGATAAGAACTAAACTACAGTGAAGATACAGCAGAGTGAATGCAGAGTCACAGCTTCCTCTCTGTGGTGAAGCCATGTGTTTCCTGAGTTAATAGAGACATTATTTAGTGAATATATGATAAAGACAAGGTCACTCTGCTACCTCTTTTTCTTATATTTTCTGTGTTTTCAGAGTTCGAACTGACTTTTTGCTATAGAACTAATTCAGTTTAATTTTCCGGCTGAGATTTGAAGGCACAGTTTTGATACACAAGGCTATATATATTAACTAAATAGCCCTCCAAAAATATATATCAGCTTCAATAAATGATATTCTCTCACATTTGTTTTACTACTTAGAGGTAGACTCACGTCATGTTAATCAATATTTTGCTGCCCATTTTACCATATAATCCAGTGGATGTTAAAGATACAGTTCACCATATAGACCTGATTAATGAAGAAAAATATAGCTCTTTATTGCTGACATTATGAGGTTAGAAATAGCATCCTATGCTAATCTGCAAAGCCAAGAAATGAAGAGGGTTTAAATCAGATCTCATGCCTAATGCATGAGATCCAAAGTTCTTTTATTCCTGGCTATTTTAGAAAACTGGGGTGTATTTTTACCCTAAAAATAATTCTGTAAGATTTATTGAGATAATACAGAAGGGCTTATTATTAACATTTCACAATCAAGATTTGTGTCCTACTGATGATCACAAAAACATTAGGAGTTTCGCTTTTTTAATTTTTTTTTTAAATTATGTATATGCAATGGGTTAAATTCAGATCAAGATCGAGGATATTATATTTGATCCTTAGCTTTTTTTTTTTTGGTTGTTGGTTTTGTTTTGTTTTAGATTCTCAATATCTGGAAATATGACTCGCCATAATAAAACGGAATGTCTAGATTGCTTTCTGGGGTCACTGTTCCAGTTTAATTGTACTTACCGTGAACTCACCTAGAAAGAAATATATCCAGCAATAATGTAAGCCTGTTATTTTTGCATGTTTTGTTTGGGTCATGACAAACTGTGAAATGCTGTGTTTCCTATAGTTCTAGTCCATGAAATCTGCAATCTTTCCACTTGATTTACGAAGGACCCTTAATTATTGCTGTCATTAGCACCTAGTGTTCAAAACAGTCTGTTAAAATGTACTTAGTCTCACCTCCAAGTCCCTGCTTGCTTTACTTTAATTTTTCCAAGAGTAAGAAAAACAATAATTCCCTTAATAACAACAATCATTAGGTACAGCGAACTGAATAATATTCCAGTACTTTTTGTGCCTATTTCTATTTATTCAGAATTCGGTATTTATGTGTTAAGACTTGCCTCGAGTTTGAGCAAGTGTCCATAAGCAAGGATATTACTAGCTGGGACTTAGTACCTGGGTTTTAAAAACAAGTCACTTACTGGCCTTTCTCTTTCCACATGGATAGGGGGAAATACAACTGCTGTGAATCTTTAATATTTCTGCCTGGTCATGCACAGGTCTGCAACATAATGCATAAATGTATAGCAACAACTTGGGTTCGCTTGATAACTCGCTTGGAGTAAGAAAACCCAACCTGCGCGGCCGCGCGCGCACACACACACACACACATCACTCTCATTCTCTCACAGGTCAAAAGTTGATTCGCTTTCGAATCTTTCTTTTTCTTGTTTCTGGAAGTTCCGGCTTCCCAGTCACGGTAGTAGTGTTTGGGGCATGGGATCGGCGAGGCGAGGGGAGGGGGAGACGAGGGAGGCGGGAGCCCGGGTGCCGGTGCGTACCGCGCCCGCTCCGGCAGGGTGAGAGTCCGGGCCGGGTTTTGCGCGGTGTCCCCGGGCTTGTCTCACGGCCTCCAGCCGCCGCCGCTGCCGTGTTTACTGAGCTCGCGCGTCCTGATATCACTCCGCTGGCATGGAGGAGGAGGTGGAAGAGCGAGAGGAGGAGGAGGAGGCGGCTGCGGCGGCGAGCAGTTGATCATTGTGATGGTGGCAGGAGCAGCGGCGGCAGCGGCAGCCCAGCCGAGCGTTAGGGGCTGCTCTCCGCGCGGCGTTTTGCAAAGGACTTCACCGATCTACTTTTGCAGTCGCCTCGGACTGTCCATGTGTTTACTTCCCCCAGCCCAAGGATTCGAAATCTAGGTTCCTGTGAAATGCAACTGAGCAGCCAAAGTACTTTGAGAACACGGGCGGCATAAACACCAAAACTTTTTTGTGGAAGGAAAATGCAATAAGCAAGCTTGCCGTTTTCTGATGCGGTGTGGAGTGAGTGTGTGTCGCGCGTGTCCGCATCGGAGGCATATGCTTGTGTGTGTACATGGGGTGTGTTTCTCGGTACGTAGGGAGAAAATGCTTGCCAACCACCGGAAATCTCCTGGAATTTATTAGAAAATAATGGATTATAAAAAGAAGGCAGGCGAGGAGCGGATCACCCCTTGAGTTGCAACCCGATTTGCTGCTGGTTCAGTTTGTTGTGATTCTTTTTGTTGATAGGTGTCTGATGGTATTCCGATAACAACCTCCCTCCTTTTTACCCCTCGAGCTTTACAGTTTAAAAAAAGGAAACAAAAAAAAGCCACCCCAAAATCTCTCCCCCCTTTTTTTCGCCCCGCCGGGATCGCTGTTTCCATCCATGTGCTTGCGTCTCCCCCGCGTTCCACTTAAACTATTTTAATCCTTGGACCCAAGGAGGAGGCTGATAGGGGAGGTGGATAAAAAAAAGTTCTTCCAAAATAGTGTGCCTAGGGAGCAGGATGGGGGATTTCGCAGCCCCCGCTGCTGCCGCGAATGGCAGTAGTATTTGCATCAACAGTAGCCTGAACAGCAGCCTCGGAGGGGCCGGGATCGGTGTGAATAATACTCCCAATAGTACTCCCGCTGCTCCGAGTAGCAATCACCCCGCTGCCGGCGGCGGCAGCGGCTCCGGGGGCCTCGCCGGTGGCTCGGCGGCAGTCCCCAAGCACAGCACCGTGGTCGAGCGGCTCCGCCAGCGCATCGAGGGCTGCCGGCGGCACCACGTCAACTGTGAGAACAGGTATCAGCAGGCTCAGGTGGAGCAGCTGGAGCTGGAGCGCCGGGACACCGTGAGCCTCTACCAGCGGACCCTGGAGCAGAGGGCTAAGAAATCCGGCGCCGGTACCGGTGGCAGCAAGCAGCAGCACCCGAACAAACCTCAGCAAGATGCGGAGTCTGCCTCAGCGGAGCAGAGGAACCACACGCTGATCATGGTGAGGGAGCATTGGCAGCGGGCATGGGGCGCGCGCGTGGGGGAGGTGGGGCTTCTCACATTGGGGTGTGGGGGTCTGATTTGTATGGCGAGGTGGGCTGAAGCTGAAGGGTTAACGTCAACTTTTCTGAGGGTAAAAGCTGCCGTCGCCGCTACCTGTTAATCTGTCAGGGTTGTCATATTTGGGGAGGAGAAGGCGACAGGGGAAAAGCCAGTCACGACTGCGAGGGGCGGAGGGAACCTCGAGGAGCGTCGGAGTGAGGCACTGGAAAAGTTTTTTTTACCACCCCCCCCTTCTTAGATACCGATTTGAAAGAGAGTGAACCCAGAGTTGAAATCTTGCCCCTCCTCTTCACTGCTCCCACCCCACCCCTCGCCGCGCTGCTTTGCCTCCCGACAGGTCCCCCTTCGCCCACCCCTCTCAGTACATCCGCCGGGTGCAGGGACAAATTGATGCAACTCGCAGATTCTGGGCGGGCACTCAGCCCTCAACCTCAGGGGGGAGGAAGGCAAAAGGGAGAGGCTCTTGTCTCCCCTCTCCACCTCACCCACTTTGGGCTGAGAAAGTCTAAGAGTTTCGTGAATGAACTTTGAAGTGGGTGAGAGCTAAGCAAGGGTAGCCGCCGTACTCGCGGGAGCGCGCGCGGGTGGGAGGAGCGGGTGCGCTCCGCTCGCCGCTGGAGACCCCGGGCTAGCTGGGCAGGTGGAGCGACCGCGAGGGTGGGGTGAACGGTCCGTAGGGCACTGGAAAGGAGAGGTATGCCTAGGGCTTGCGCCGAGTCCCCGCCACGCAACTCCGCTTAGTATTCTCTTCGTTCCTCCTCCTAAACTTGCCTTGCAACGAGCCTTCTCCGCTTCGCCCCCCGCCCCGCCAACTTCCCGGGTATATCTAATAAACCAGGAGGAGTGGAAGATAGCGGGGAGGTGAAAGAGGCTTAAATGGCTGGGTGGGTGGGTTCGAGGTAGGATGAGCAGCCAATGGCTAACTTCTCTGGAAAGCGCAGTTCCACCCCCTAACCCTGAGGGTAGACTCCTTTCTCTTATCTCCTCTCTCCTGTTGTTTCTTTTTCCTTTCTGGATTGGGGGAGGCCGGAAGCTTGGGAAAAGTGTCTGCACCCCCACCCCACCCCACCGCGCCGTCTGGGTTAGGGTCGCGCGCCGTTTCCCGCGCCGCGCGTGTGTGTGAGGTGGGCTGGGCGATGGG
Organism: Bradypus variegatus; assembly: GCA_004027775.1. Lineage (NCBI taxonomy): Eukaryota > Metazoa > Chordata > Mammalia > Pilosa > Bradypodidae > Bradypus > Bradypus variegatus. The sequence goes on along the minus strand of PVKY010007281.1, from coordinate 7,238 downwards.
AATCCTGGAGCCTGAGGAGGCCGCGCGCCCTTGCCCGTTCCCCGTGCAGACCGTGCCTCGTTCCGCCGCGCCAAGCCCGGGGAGGGCGGCCCTTTCGTTGTGCGGTTTATAAATCGCGCAGGTCCCCCGTCTAGGAGTCGTTGGCGCCGGGGGTGGTGCCAGTGCCACTGCGGGCTTTCGTGGGGCGCTCGGTGACAAAGAGCCGGCATGGGGGAGGGGAGCGAAGGCCGCGGCGCTCGCTCCCCACCTTCCCCCACCCCACACGTGAAGAGGAACAATTTGTTTATCTTGGGCTTCAAGAATCTTTCCCTCCTCCCTGTTCTCTGATACCGCCCCAGCCCCTCCTCCCTCCTCTCCGTCCTCAACGCGTTTCTGCCCAGTCCCGCCAGCAGCACCTTCCCCCTCTTTCCTGCTCCCCCCTCCTCTTCCTCCTCCTACATCCCCTCTTGCCCGCCTACCCCCTCCCTTTTGGAACGCGGCCGTGGGGGAGGGAGCGGGAGGCGCTTTGTCCGCCTTGCCGCCCTGCTCAGCCTGGGAGGCTGCCGGGCTGAGAGGGGCGCTGCGTTGCGCGGCCCTGCGCCCCCACCGCTCCGCGGCCACCCCCGCCTCGCCTCGCTCCGCCTTCCCCCTTCCCCCAGCCGCGGAGCTTACCCTGAGCGCGAAGGAGAGGCGGACTGCGTCTTGAGGAAGAACGGCAGTCACAGAGGCAGGGAAGGAGGTTCTCGCTTTACAAACAGGAAGCCAAAAACCACTGACACACTGTAGCTTTTCTGGTTGTACCCGGAGGCGAGCCGGACCTACATCTTGACTGTATCTCCCGTACCCATTTATCTCCTGGTCCAAGAAATTCCCCACTTCCTGCCCCTCTCGAGTTCTGTAAATGTACACGCAAGCTCTTCCACGGATGATGAGACTCACTTTTTTAAACCTGAGACCAGAGTGGAATTGAAAGGCAGTTCGAATTTCATCCTGTTTCCATGCCTTCTTTTCGTGTACACCCCACACGCAAGGATTGCGTAAAAAATTGGGTTCTTTCGTGAGGCGACAAAATTTCAGTCCTACGGAATCTCTCGTGACTTTTTGGGGATGAAGGACTGCTGGGGCGCTTACCTCGCCAGCTGGGCAACGCTGGAACAAAAGCCAGTGCCTTTCATAATGCCGGGTAGCTTTTGACCGCGGGCGAAAAGAGTCGAGTTTGCGTCCAGAAAGTTTTCCTGTTTGGGTCCTGTTTTCACTAGGGTGCCATATCGGTCTCGGATGGGTGGAGGGAGGATTCGGGGTGCGCGCGCTGGTTCTGATAACACCCGCAGGTGGAGACAAGCTCAGGATCCAGACGTTACCTAGAAGGAGGCAGCAAATCTAGGCCAGGGGTTACTTCTGAAAATGAACAGATGCTTACCTGAATAGTAAATTTCATGGTGACTCCCAGTTTAGCAAGTTGACAACAGACTTGAAAATTGATTACCTGAAAATAGATTTTTTTTCCTATTTTTATGGCAATAATTTAGCATGATTGGTTAAAAATGTGTAAATGCCAAGGCTAGGTACAGAATAGAAGTATATTCTAGCTTCATCTTCTACCTCATGTGTTCATCTCCCACTGATACCAGTGGAAAGTATGTGTGATGAATGTAATGAAAATGAATAGCCTTAAATCTTAAGGGAAGAGTTATGTATAAGTTCTTTGTATCACACACACACACAAAGGAAAATTAACATCATCCTCTACAAAGTTATGTTTCTTTTAAAAACAATTAGTTTAAAAATTCGTATTGACCCCTGAAATAAAAGAGTAATTTAACTGAGTCTGTGTGTGAGATAAAATGTTGAAAATAAAGGCTGCAAAGAAAATGTTGATCTTTGGCTGCTGGATTATAGTTGTGCTCTGGTGGGTCTCTGGGCAATTAAATTTTAGTCTCAGAATGAGCTCTATTAGGAAAGTCCTAAAGTAAAGCTATGATCAACCAGAGCCATATAATAATAATGGTGATGATAAAAATAAAGATGTTTAATTGCTATTGTTTACCTTCTTAGGACCAATATGTCCAAAGTACTAAATATCATTAGTTCTCTTTCTGCTTGCTTGGATTAAGAAGGCAGTTTGAAGGCTTTACCTGTTTTGATTTGTCTTATACATGTGCAAAGATAGGCATTAAAACAACCAAAAAACAAGCAAGTAAACAAAAAACCAATGGTAAGGTAAAAGAAGTCTTCCATTACTCCAGGCTGCTGTGGAGGGGGCTGGGTTCTGTGTGGGTCCCCAATGGATATGGATGTGCTGCAGATCTCACTCAGAGAACACGCAGGTAGAACAGGCTTGGGTTTGAAGCTGCATTACCTCAGGTGAAGGATTGTTTGTGCACATGTAGTCAAATGATCTCCATCAGCCCCCCACCCCCACCACTTTATTTATATAGTGCTTCCCTACCTGCAAAGAGTTGGTGGGAACTTTGACTTTGCCATAGAGAACTAGTCCCAGTAGAAAATGTGTCTTCCTAAATAGTTCATTCGCTGTACTTGGAGCTGAGGTCCTAGATAAAAATTTTTAAAGGTAAATTTAAATGAATTTGAAAGCTCATTTTCAAGTCCAAATATAGATTGACTTGAGAATGGTGTAATCATTTAGGCACAAAGCATTTTGAAAATGTTTTTTTCAGAATTTCAAAATGGTAGTGGTCTTTCTTAAACTGGGTAAGACTTGTTTTGTTTTCATAACCTCTTCACTGTATTTGCATTACCATAACTTTCAGAGTGTGCTTAATTTATATATAGCTTATGGATTGAATCCATGTGACCCTTCTCTAAAGAGTCTATCATATAGAATTCATGTGATAATGAACATATTAATTACTGATTGTTGGGGAAAATTGCAACCCATCCAAAAATATTCTCATACCTCCCTGGAACAGATCCAAGAAAGTCAACATAGTCCGGTGGCTAGACTTCGTTATAAATGAACCTGGTTTCCCAATTCTTATCATGATGAAGGCAAAATACTCGTTCTGTATTCAGGTTTTTTTGGCAAGCTTGTAATACCAAACCACTTTTAAATCTTTCCTCCATTAGACTTTTCATTGGTTTATCCTGTTCCCTATCATGGGTGAAGGACCGACTGTGTCTTGAAAAGCCTTTTAAGCTGACAATGAGGTGTGCCTTGAGTTTGTGAAAAAATTTTGAAATTTTGTTTTCCTGTGCTTTCCCACATGTCTTGTCTTTTTCTTTTAATTCTCAGGAAGCATTTTTTGTTTTAAAAGCTTAAATGCTTATTTAATTTTGTCATTTATGTTCTTTGGTTGTGGTATATTTTATTTGGTACTGGGCAGCCAGAGATCAGTAGAGCAGAAGCATGGTTAGTTAACCATTAATCATAATCTGCAAAATGCTCTTCATGCTGAGTTCCTTCCCAAGGAAAGCTGACTTTTCATGCAGGTAGAATATTTGGCACTTTTCATCTATTCCATTAGAATTATAAGGGCAAGCTTTAGAATCTATGTGGATTTCCTGCCACCTGAAATGAGGAAAATGAGCAGTTCTGTAAAATGACATTTCTGTAAGATGAAGGATGAGAATTTTAAGTGTTAAAATAATTATATAGAGTTATTGTCTAAATATCTCTGAAACCAATAGCTAATTGTTGTTAAAGAAGCTTTTCTGACAGGGTTCTTCCATTCAGTTGAGACAGTGGTAGGGATTTATTTTCTTGACTTCTCCCTCTCTTGGTGCTGGATGCCATAGAAGGGATCTGGTCCAAGAAACCATTTTATACATTACATTGTGATTCTTGAATGCATTTGAAGTATGGAACTTTATTTGTGATTAGTGCTATATGTTTTTTATTTAACAGTCCTGTACTGTATTCTTGAGCTTAAGATGGCTAAATTCTATCTTATTTTTCCACATTACACATCATAGAGGACTGTGAAATCAATTATTAGACATCATCAAACCCTTTAAAGAGGAACTTATTTACAAGTCAGCCCCAAGATTTTCATAATATCTTTTTTTTAAGTTTCTTAAATAGCTTTGCATTTTTTACTCTATTTATCGGAGGCTGATTATTGAGTTTTCAGATCTGTAGCTGCTTGCTTCTTTTTCCTTCCCCCTCCTGCTGCCAACCTTTTGGTCATTTCATTCATCTTTGGCACCTTTCCCAAAGAGTAGGAAGAAGCAATAAGAAGAGAAGACATTTAATTTTGGTGCTTCTGAACTTGTAACTGCTGAAACATCCAAATAAAACCAATTTTGGATTAATTATGGATTTGATTTTATGCACTGTTTACTCTTTATTAGCACAAATAATAAGAGAATAGACTGAATTTTCATTCATTCATTCATCCATCCATTTGGCAATATTGGTACAGAGTCTGTAGGGCTTCATAGAAATTAAAATGCAGACTTGCACTCTTGGGTCCAAGATTTTGCCAATATATATCCTTTGTAGATTTTCAGCATTCTTTTAGATAGTTTTTAGGGGATAACAGTTTGTTTGCTTTTTAATCAGTATTAGGTTTAATGTGGATGACTTCTCAGCAGCTTTAGGCTGAGTTACATTCTCATGATATTTTAGGACAAATAATATGCTTTACTTTCCTGTTGCTTCAAATTAAATTAACATGGGCGTCTGCAAAAAATGTGATTTACAAATCTACTGCCAAGTTGTAAGAACCTCAAATTAAGATTTCATTAAAAAATACAGCAAAGTTTTAAGACAGATGTATTCCAAAATTCATTCTTCATGTATTTAAGTTGGAAATGTAGCTTCTGCAAAATCAGCTGTCACCAGGAACTGATTATTTCTCCTTAATTTTTTTTGGTTAAACCTAAGAAAAAAGTTTAAAGAACTAAAGAAATAAGGCTGGATAAAATTACTCAGAAAATGGAGATGAGAGCCTGTTGTATTATACTTAAAGATCATGGGGTTCTAGTGAGTGAATGGATGAAGGAACTCATGATTACTTTTAAAGTCTACCTGGCTATTCCATCTGTTACACAGCTAAGGGACTTTTGAATTAAGCAACTTTCACTTAGAGCCACATATACACATGTAGACGATGAAGAGGAAATTACTACTATGGCTCAGTTTTTTTTAAAGGTAAACTGTGTATACTATTCTTGGGGGAATTTAATAAAAATCTCAAAAGGCTTGGAGTACGTCCTCTGGCATAAGGAGAGTGATTCCTTAAGAATAGTTTAGGTACCTCTTTTTAATTATATTGGACCTCCCATTGGTTGCAAATGACCTTTATGCTGAAGTAGAATTTTTAAAAATATGAATAAAATTCATCCCACTTCTGGAATAGCCTAACATCTGAAAATGTAAGTGAAACACATATTTTTAACTAACAATCTCTAGGTTTTCCTTTCTAACTCCATAAATCTCCATCATGTTGGGTAGAATCTGGTTGTTTGATGTTCTGTGTTTTGGGACTCCACTTCCAACCCTCAACTGTTAAAGTGTTTAGGATACATTACTATATTTCTCTCCTTCCTTCTCACAGTATTTTTCTCCACCTCCAGAACACTCATTCCTGGGCAGGGTCTTCTCTTCCTTCAAAGAAAAAGGCCGAAGTGCTGAGTCCATTTGTGCAGATTTAACTTGGGCAGCTGTGACTCAAAAGGATTGCACAGCTCTAAAAGACAAGCTCTGCTTGTGCTCTTTATTCTCACAGTGGTTATTTTCCTATCTTTGATTGTTTGCTAGATGCTGAATGTAGCTCAGTGATTGAGAGTGAACTTAAGGGATGGGTACCCATTAAGGGCTTTAAGGAAACAGTGGTAAAGTAAGAGAGGCAAAGGAGGGAGGAGGATTTTAGAAGAAGCCTCTGAAATGGATGGCAGGGTGGATAAACATAAGAGGTAATTGTTTTTGCTCATTTGTGGTGAATAGATACTATCCTGTTGCCTTGGAAGTTTATGGAAGTTAAGTGTACTTTTGGTAGCTTTATTCTGAACCTGCAGAACTTGAATATATATTTTCAAGAATGAAGAGCTATATTGTTTCTATCTAAAAAATCATATTCTTAAAAATAATTACATGCTCTGGTAAATTACCACTACTGCCATTTGAATGGATTTACTATGGGATTCCTTCAAATCAGTAGTTCTCTACCTGCTCCCTCACCCTCAGGGACATTGGACAATGTCATAAGACACTTCTGGTTGTCACAACTTGGCAGGAGGTGGTGCTACTGGATTTTGGTGGGTAGAGGGCAGAGATGCTACTAAACATCCTATAGTGCACAGGCCAACCCCTCACAACAAAGAACTATTCAACCCAATAACACCATGTTGCATTTGGGCTCTGTCTTAGCTGACCATGTCATGTTTCAGCCCTTCACTTTGTAGTTCTCTGTCTCTTGCTCATTGTCTATCAGCAGGGTGAATGGTACTCACTCTTCTTACTTCACTGGATGACTGTTAGGATCAAATGAGTTACTCTATGTAAGAGTCCCCAGGACTTAATGGTGCTACCTATATGCTGGGCATATTTTTAGGAATTACTTCCATTTCACCTCGTTGTTGCCTCTTTCCCGAGGGCAAGTTGCATAAAGCATGCATAAATCAAGGTCTAATGAATATGTGTTGAGCAACCACTAGGTTTCTGGCAGAATTCTAGGCAATGGGCGGGGGGTGGGCAGGGGTGAACAGGGCCTCCTCACACTCATTGGACTTGCAGTAGGTTATAGTTTCAGGTTAACTTTATGAACTAGTATTTGTGGTTTTAGTAGGACATGTTAGTGGAAGTAATTAATAATGTAACATTTAGGAAAATCCCAAGGGTGCTAATGTTCTGTATCTTCTTGCAAGCTTTGCTTTTTTATAACAAAATATATTTATTTTCAAATCATTTGGTGGAGGGAGAGGATTAGTTGGCATGGTGGAGAATAAGATTAAAGGATGGTAGTTCAAGTGAGGCAGATCATTGTCTATCTTTCTTTTTTGACTAGGTGACACTTCTAGCACCATGATCAGGGTATGAGAGCAAACATTTAGAGGAAATTAGACAAAGAGGAGAACTTTAGAACGAAGCAAGACCTTGAAACTATGTCACATGAAGAACAGTTGGAAGACCTGGAGGTGTTTAGTCTGATTCAGAGGGTGATATGATTGCTTTCTTAAAATATTTGAATGTCTGTCATGTGAAGAAAGGATTAGATGTGCTCTTTTATGGCCTCAAGGGGATAAATTTAGGATCCGTGGTTGGCAGTTACTAGGAGCCAGGCTTTAATATTTTTTAA
>PVKY010007280.1:0-15083 GCA_004027775.1 Bradypus variegatus | reverse complement strand
GCCTGGCTGGGAAGACATCTGCTCTTGACTGGGCAGTGCAGCCATGAATTCAGTGACCTTGAGGTCAGGGTGCCTCTGCCTTCTGTCCGTGAGGTCCATGGTCTGGGTGAAGGTCAAGGCCCCAGCCTTCTTTTTCCTGAGGAGGAGCTGCTTTAGATTTCCCGCAACTCAATTTTGGATGGTGGTGTGTGCTGGCTGTAGATGGCGGAGGGTAAGGATGGCTGCCAGCTGCTCACAAGATCTGGAGAGAGAGGGAAGGAGGAGCCAGGAGAGATGGGAGAGGGGGAAGCAAGGGGCCCAGAGACCAGGGCCAAAGGGACCTCCAAGGACTCCTTTCCACCTGTGGGCAGGGACTACAATTTGGGGAGCCCTGGATGAGAGCCACCCCCAAGAGTATAGCTTTATTGTTCATGACTTCATGGTTACCTGGTCTGGTTGAAAAAAAGGAGTGTTACACCCTGCTGGACACACTCTTCTCACTGCCTGGAGTCTCTGCATGTAGTTCTCTGTCTGCAAGAGACCCAGACTTCCAAGGTCATTCACCCCAGTCCTCCAAAGACGTCTTTTGGAGAGTGGACTCAGCTCAGACATCAGTCTGGACTCAGAGCTTGCCTCTGCCACTTCCTAGCTCAGTAGCCTTGGAAAGGTGCTTAATTTATCCAAGCCGTCATTCTCATCTGTAAAACGAGGATCTAACAGTGTCCACCCCTCAGGGATTTTGCAAAGATTTAGTGACATTAGGATCAGAGCTAGGAGCCCAGGACTGGCCTGTACCAAGTACTCAACCCAAGACACTCTCACTCAGACTGAAGAAGGGTCTGGTCCTTCTCTGTCCCCCGACCAGAGGCCGGCTGTGCTTCTCCAGATGCACCCTCCACGCTTCTTCATCTGTCTTCACCCTAGGAGTCTGCCCCGTGTGGGCCCGTCAGTGGGTCCTATTGGGCTCAGCCCATGGGAAGACCCGGAAATTGGAGGGCAGGAGGAAAGTGAGAACAGGGAGTTTGTTCCCTGGTCCCTCCCTGCGGACCACAGGTTATTAGTGACACATTTCTCCTCCTAAAGCCACAGATCTTGCCCAGCGGCCCTCCCCTGCAGCTGCCCCTTTCTCTCCAGCTCCTGTACCCTCCACTCACCTCTTAGGTCTAGGGTTGGTAAGGGCTCCTTGTGGCACACCCCCAGCCCCCACCTCGTAAATGATCCTCTTATTAAACTGCCCTCTGTTGCACAGGCTGCCTTCCAGACTCTGAATTCACTCCATTCCGCAATACACAATACATCGTTGTAATGCTGGGGAGATGGTGTTGACCAAGAAGACAAGTGCTTTATGGAGGAGGCATTTCAGTGGGGGAAGATAATGAATGAAATGAAAAGAAAATATAAGGCAGTGAGTGATAAGTGCCTCAACTACAATAGTGGTAGAGACCTGGTTGACTAGATGGCCGTGGCGGCCATGAGAGGAGGAAAAAATGCTGCTGTGGGGGAGGGAGCTACTGGTGCAAAGGCCCTGGGGCAAGGGTGAGCAGGGTGCAAACCTCTCAGGGTCATGAGCAAGGGGAGCAGGGAAGGGGACGGGGTCAGGGAGGTGGCCTCCTTGGCTCGTCTGCGCGGCTCGCTGTGTGTGATGGGATGGTTTGGGAATAATACGCAGGGGAATAATAGAATCCGATTTCCATTTTAGAAAGTTGACCCCCATTGCTGGGTGCAGAGTGTGGGGGGCAGAGGGAAGGGAGGGAGACCAGCAGGAGGTGAGAGTTGGCTGCAGCACACGCTGGGGTGGCAGTTGCAGGACACAGAAACGGGGACCCACAGGTGTTCCCCTGAGTAAAGGAACGAGAGTCTCGGCCCAGCCTCTTCCCCCTTTGCTGGGAGAACAGGAGCAAGTTTTCTACTCTAAGCTTAAGCAAAATTAAACTAATTTAGCTTTATGAGACTTAAGAATTAAGACAGTCCAGTCACCCCAATGTAGCTGGAATGTCAAAGAGGGGATACCGGGAAATGCCAACGGGTTCTGACCTACTCAGCCACAGTTGGGTTTTAATAAAATTAACACATTCGGAAACTCAGTTGTATTTCTTTCTCAAAACAAAAAAGAATTAAACGTAAGCACCCTGCATCCTATTGAAAAGCGAGTCATCTCCTGGAGCTGTTTTGAATACCTATTATGTTGTATTATCAGAATTTCTCATAAATCCCCCCTAAACAAAGCTGCAGCTCTTTAGGGAGAGGTTGGCCTTAATTTAATAATTGAGAATTACTTTAAGATTCATGTGTTTTCCTCAAATTACTGGCAAGCAATCATTGCAGTAATGAAGACTCCCTGTGTCCTGGATCTAACGATTACGTCGCTATATTGTGTTATGATTCCTATTCTCTGCTTTGGTGACAGGGTCAGACAAAAACGGCAGAAGCATTTCTCGGCCTCCTTTCAACATTTGAGTTTTTACCTGTATGGTTCACTCTGGCCAGAGGAACGGCACTGTGGGCACGGAGCTGACCCAGCTGTGGCCCTCGGTTTGGCCTTCAGTCTCCTGGGGATCCAGAGGGACACTCCATGCGTTCATGGCCCCAGACAGGCCCAGGGTCTCCGGCCTTTGAAATGGCCCCTGAATGTGGACGAGAGGGAGCTGATGGGTGAAGCTGGAGGCCCCTCGGCTGACCGGTCCCCCCTTTACTGGGCCTTCTCCTTGGATCCACCCGTCATCCGTCAGACCCTGGGGGCACCTGTCTCAGCCCCACTGCTCTCCTCAAAGGCCTCCAAAGTGTCTGGGGCTTGGACAAATTATGGGCTCCAAAATACAAACGTAGCAGCCAAAGGGGAATGAGTAAATATTTAACCACATTCCTGTCTGAGTTTCCTGGGCTGCCGTAACAGAGCACCACACGCCAGGTGGTTAAACCCACAGAAGCGTGTTGTCTCATAGCTCTTAGGGCCAGGGGCTGGTATTGAGGTGACCTGAGGGTCGTGTCCCTCCCTGGCCCAGCGTCGGGCGGCTGTCGGCCAACCAGGGCCTTCCTTGGCTTGCAGACGCCGCTCCAGCTCGGTTTCCATCTTCACGTGGGCTTTGCCCCTCTGTCTGTCTAGCTCTTCCCATCCTCTCCTAGGGACCCCATCTTGTTGGATTAAGGGTCATCCTATCACGATGAATTCCATCTGCGACGACTCTTTCCAATAAGGCCCCATTCTGTGGTTCCGGGGGTCTGGCCTCAGCATGTCTTTTGGGGGGACCCAATCCAACTATCACAACACCTTAGAAGTCATATGGCCAGCTGGGGCCAGGGTCACACGGCCAGTACCACCCACCAGCAGGACCCGCCACCCCCTTTTTCTGTGTGGGGGAGGGGGAAATGGAGGTTCCCCTGCAGGCACTCAGTTCAGTCAGATTTCAGCCACCAGACAGAATGAACAAAACAAGCCTGCCTGAAAACACCGACGGCAACGTTATCAGTAACTTGTATTGACAAATTACGTTCATTTGTGACATTTTTGTGAGAAAAACCTCGAATAATTGCAAAAGTAACATTGTAAAAATCTTTTCAAAAAGTATCGCAGCAGAAAATCTCACATGCAGCGGTGGGTGCTGGACACTGCCCAGGAGCCCCAGGTTCCACCAGGTTCTGCCAGGTTCCACCAGCCGCCAGGCTCTGGGCACACAGCACCAGCTCAGTCAGGTGTCCCCGGTGGATGGCAGGAGGAGCTCTTGTTTCCCTGAAGGCCGTGGGTTGTCAGGCTCCAGACAGCGCAGGGAGTTAATTCGGTTTTGTTTCCCTGAGTCAGCGCTGATTAAAGCTGCCGTAAAGTGGACGAGCTGAGTCAGGGCTGTCCAGGAAAGCGCGGGGGTTCTGTCTGCAGCCAGGAGCGGGCAAGGGGCACTTGGCTCCAAACCACCTGCAGGCTTGAGGCACAAAGGGTGGCAGGGCCTGGGGGTGGGGTGACCCCTGTGGCTGAGCCCTTCGTCCAGACCAATGGCTGTCCTTCCTTCACCCCTCCCCCACACCTTTGGAAAGTGGGTGTCACAGCTCCAGCCACCCCAACCCCACACGTGTGGTTCAGTTGTGCCTACCTATGCTGAGGTGCTGTGTGTCCTCAGGCAAGGAATGCTACATCTCTGAGTCCCATCTCTGAAAGGAGGATGTAAAAGTCATCATCCCTGTGGTTATCGTGAGGAATTAGGTAAGAAGGTGCCCGTGCACTGTCTGGAAGGGCGCCGGGCTGCACTTGCCCGTTAGCAGCTGATCACGGTTGTCGTGGCACTGCACGGCACCCCTAGTTATGTTGTCTCCTCCGCTGGGAGGAGCTCCACGAGGACAGGGGCTGTGTCACCTGCATTCACAGGGCTTTCCCAGCACTTCGCAGACTGAGCTTTCAGCGGCCGTTTGCAGAATCAAGCGATTCCCTACATCTCAGCCGAGCACAGAGAAGGCAAGTGGGGACCGGGGCCAGAGCGAGGAGAAGAGGCTCCGGACGGAGAGAAGCAGCAGAGAAGAGGAGGCAGCACAAGTGCAGGGATGGCCAGGCTGGTCCAGCGAAAAATGAGGCCATGTGACGCCGGAGCCCGGCAGCTCGGGCGTGGGGAGGAGACGCCTGCAGCCCCGGGTCACCGGGTTGGCCCCCAGGGAGCGGGGTGCAGTCGTGTGAAGGGGCACTGGCACTGGAGGACTGGACAAGCGTGAGGGGAGTGGCCGGAGATGCGCTGAGCTGATGCCGTCAGATCACTTTGGTTGCAAGTGACAGAAAACCAAGCTCTCGTGGACTTAATAAAGGGGAGTTACTGGTTCATGTGAAGATGGAAAAATCCAGAGTGAGGCAGCGACAGGGCAGTGTGGGTCTGAGGGTGTCATCCAGGACCCATTTCTCTGCATCTTGATGTGCTAATACAAAATCACCTAAGGCTGTTGCATGTTGTCCCAACGTTTGTCACTTGAGAACGGCTCTCCCAGCTGTGTGGGGTAAGACAAGCCACGGGGCATAGTGAAAGGGTCCCAGAGCTGTAGCTCAGACCTTGCCACTTCTTTGTGATTTGCCCACAAAATGAGGGAGCTGACGAAATAAGTGGCTCCCAAAGCAACAGATTTTCCCTGAGGAATGTTGAGACTGAAGGGGGAGGGAAAGGGACAGGAGAGCTCGTGGTCGCATGGGACTGTGGTTCCGCTTGTATCTGACTTTCATGCAGGGTTTCTGACAAGGGCCCAGGGGTAAGCTGGGAACTCACCAGGCCAGCTGGCCCCGCAGCTCCCTCACCTGGTGTGCGTGCTCACTGCACGCTCTGCTGAATATAGGACTGCTGCGTAGCAGCCTGGGGGGTGCATGCTACTACCTGCCTCACTTTACCAAGGAGGAAACTGAGGCACGGTCAGCTGGTGGTGAAGCCGGGATGTGGGGCCAGGCAGTCACCTCCAGAGCCTGCAGGACCAGCCCCGTCACCATGGAGCCACCTTCTCTCCACAGCTGCCTCTTTCCTATGGACACAGTCCCTGGTACACAGTAAGTGCCTAATAAGAACTTCTTGACCTAATGGCGGCAGTCTATCTGGGGCCGGACAGCATTTAGCGTTCCTCCGAAGAGCTCGGCTGCCATTTTTGCAGGTTAGGAACTTCAGTTCTCCCCTAATTTTTGTAATTACAGGGCCACCCCATGGTCTATTGTTCAGGAATTCTTTAGAATTGAGGCACTGAAATAGGAGAAAAGGCTAAAGAGCCTTCAAATATCCTCAAATGTTTTCTTTCTACCTCCTACATCTCTTGCAGGCTCTGAATTATTAGTAAACCCTGTAATTCTTGCATCTACAGGAGCCCTTTGACTCACTCATTTATCCATTCTCTCACTCACTGACTCACTCACTTATCCACTCACTCACTCATTCACTGACTCATTCATTCACTCACTCGCCCACTCACTCATTCATTTATCCATTCACTCACTCACCCACTCACTCATTCATTCACTCACTCCTTCACTCACTAACTCACTCACTCATTCACTGACACTCATTCATCCATTCATTCACTCAGTGACTCAGTCACTTATCCACTCACTCACTCAATCATTCACTCACTCACTTATCTACTCACTCACTCACCCATTCACTGACTCACCCACTCATTCACTCACTCACTCATTCACTCAATCACTCCTTCACTCACTCACCCACGTACTCACTCATTCACTGACTCATTCATCCATTCACTCACACACTGACTCACTCACTTATCCACTTACTCACCCATTTGCTCACTCAGTCATTCACTCACTCATTTTGGTGTGGAAATGACCAGAAGGCCAGTAGCCTGTTTGCACAACAGATAAAAGCATGTGGAGAAGAGGCCCGAGGAGGCGGTAGGATTCCTGGCCCGGTGGCTCTGGTTTCAGTGCCTCCAGCAGCTCGAGCCGTCTCTAGTAACTTCTCTCCTGCTCAGACACACCAGTGCCTGGCTGCCCTCTCCTGCTTTCTGGAGAGTCTGAGCCTGGAGGAGCTGAGAGCCTACCCTCTGGGGACTTCCCTCCCTTTGGGAACCCTCAGAAGCCAGAGGGGAAGGAGGAGGCTCCCAGGGCACCCTTAGCGACTGCAGACACCTGCACCCACCTGGAGGACCCAGAGCCCCCGATGTCCCCTGGAGAGGCAACCCCCGCTGCCCCATACCTCTGAGGAAGTAACTCTGGCAAAAGAGAATTCTCAATAGCAGAAGCCGGGAAGATGCTGAAGATGCTGGAGGGAAGGCAGCCCACGGGGGCCTGTTTCTCAAAGCTGGGGGTCCTGTGTGATACCCTTGGAGCCCCCCAGAAGCTAGGAGAGGGGCAGGGCCACAGCCCCAACCCTTAGGAACTCGGCACCGAGAACCCAGCTCCCCCCACCAGGCCCCAGCACAGGGCATCCCCTGCGGGTCCCAGGAAGCCAGCCCAGGGCTAGTAAGCAGCTTGATTTGCATTTAACGGCAGCACAAATTACAGCAATGACTGACCACAGAAACAAGCAATTATATTAGGCTGAAATTAAAAATGGAAGAGGAAAATGAAAAAAGCACCTAAGAAATTCAGCCAGTCTCTTCCTGGCTGGGGTGGAGGCAGGGGGAGGATACGCAGAAGGCTGGCCAGGTGGGCAGGGGGCCCCACAGTAACATGGGCCCCTGCCCCCACCCTCCACACCTGGAAGAACCCTGTCCTGGGTTTAGCGGTGGGCTGTCACCATCCTGAGATCCGTAATAATTCTTGAATGAGGGGACTGCGTTTTCACGGCAGCTTCCACAAATGATCTAGCTGGTCCTGACCAAAGCATCTGACTGCCAGGCCTCGCCCGTCTTGTCACCCCTCCTTTTAGATATTGCTCCACCCTCCCACCGCCCACACACAAGGTGTTCCATCCCCTTTCTCAGGTAGACGATTTTGTGGCAGCATCTCTTTTTTGCCTTAGCTTCTATGTAACCTATCCTATTAAGGTATGACGTGTAAACAAAGCTCATAAATATGAATCAATGATTTTTTTACATAAGGATGGATCTTATAAGATATTGAATGTTTCTGTTGTCCCAGAACATTCCCTGATGCCTCAGTCACCCAGGGTCTCCCACATCTGGTCTCCCTCACCAGAGACAGGTACATTTTGTGACAGTATTTTATCTCTAAAAGGTTTCCCTTTTCATCTTCCCTACTTCTGCTGGACTTGGTCAGCAGGAATCCAGAGAATCTTATGGAGAGACGTAAAAGAACTATTTCAAATATCTCTCACTGTGGCAAGAACACCCGCCGACGAAAGGATATCTGAGTCCTTCAAACAATACAAGCCCTAACTCCATTTTGATCACCCTTTCTGCAGTGAGATCCTTGGGTCTTTAGGAGATGCTTTCAGGGATCCAGAATCCTATATTTTCAACATGATACTTTATCTTAAATTAGCTTAATTGCTTCATTAACATGAACTGGATGTAAAGTAGCCTCTTGAAGTGCTTTGCTAAGGAGTGAAAGGAGACTAATAACCTAATCAAGCATTTGGAAACAATTGGCATGAGTTATGGAGAGGGTGCTCCAAAAATTTCAGTTAAAAATGTAATTATACTGATTGGAAAGAAGCACTCCTTTGTTCCAGTGAGCAGATCTTGTAGTTTCCAGTGAGCGGATCTTGTAGTTTGAAGGCATTTAGCTGAATTGATGGAATTATATTGAAAATGCTGTCTATGTAATTATATCGCAATGTAACATTCAAGCCTTTACTTCAGGAAGATTTGGGTCTCAGGAGTCTTCCGTTGTTTTCCCGGTGATGGTTTTGGGGTGACCACTGGTGTTATGGAGAATAGGAAACATAAAAATTAAAGTGATTTTTGCTGATAAGATTTCCATTCCAGAGCCCACCTCTGGGGGCACAGGGGTGGGGGGTGAGGGTGGGAGGGAGGTACAAAGGGCACCCTTGGACAGGGTCTCGAGGAGGCCAGGCCTCCCTCCCCGGATGCCAGCCTCCTTTTTTGGGAACTCAGAGCGTTCATTTATCTTTGAGAATCTTCTTTGTGGCATCATGTCAGTCTTTGAGGGAGGCTGGGGTTTCGGGAAAGAAGGCATTTGGAGCTAAGACGGGTAGGCAATAATCTGGTAGCTGATATTTCCTAAGGATATTCTGAACAATGAAGTCTGTCCCCAGAACCGTGAGTCTGTTTGCCTCATGAGGTTTCCCAAGTGATGAGGGACGCTCTTCCTCTCGGACATGTATCCAAAGGTAAGAACACCTGGGAAGGGAGAGAGCCTCACACTCCGAGATGCTCATGCAGCATGGACTATAGCAGCTAAACAGACAAACTTGGAAAGGCCTAAATGCCTCTGGCTAGGTGAGTGCTAAAGGGCTGTGGGCAAGACACCCCTAGGAGCTGATGCATCGACATCTTCTGGCTTTTCATGTTAGTTCCCTTGACACGGTTCTCAAAGGGTGGTACTGGGCCACCCTGGGAACTGTTAGAGGCACAAATTCCCAGGCCCCACCCAGACTTCCTGAATCATAAACTCTGGGGGTGGGGCCCAGCCCCGCGGGTTTCGAAGGCCCTCCATGGATTCGGATGCCCACTCTAGTGTGCGAGCTGCAGCTCCGTTGCATTTTAAGAGCATGAGGCCAATGGCCAGGTGAGAAGTATTTTTTGCTCTCACACACAAGTAATTTGACCTTATTCAGGCTTGGCTCCTTCCATTCAAAGTGAACTCGTTTTCCTAAGAATTGCATTACCTGAGCTTTACATTTCCTTTTCCTAATGGCATGGTCTCAAACTCAAATCCTGCCAGTAAGTCTGATGCATAAAAATTGATTTAGAACCCACCTATGAAAATCAGTATTCAGCAATGTTGCTAAAATCACTTCTCTGTTAGATATCAGTAGTGGCAGATGATAAACTATCTCCTGCAATGCGACACCTTCTTACTAATAGACCATTAAGCTGTCTGAAAAAGAGTTCTCACTGATTAAACAGGAAATGCCATCTGTAGTGCCTGGTAGCTTTCCGGAGGCTGTGAAGGATGGGACCCAGACAGAGAAGAACACAAAGGCTTTCATCTGCTCAATGTTTTGTGTTCCTCAAGGTGCCTTCGTGTAAACAATCTAAAGAAAGCCTGGTCACAGCCCTGTGAGATAGGCCAGATAACATCGGCAGTGTCACAGTCTGGGGGGACACGGAGCCTGGAGTGGTGAAGGAACCTGCCTCGCTTGGGTTCTGTTTGCTGAGATCGGGGTCCCACAGCCTGGGCCCCCACCCCCCCTTAACTAGAACCAGAACTTGGACAGCTTTGCTTAAAGTGCTGAGAAACACAAGGTGTTTCTGTTGAGCTTTCTGTTCCTGGGGTTGTCAAATAGCTGCTCGTGTATGTGAAAGGGTGTGCAGCTTCCCGAGTCCGTCTGAATGTCACAGGTCTCATATTTCGCCCCCAGGTTGTCAGGGTTTAGTCAAAACTTTGGCGTCGCCGGTGAGTCTGATGAAGACAGAAGGATTTAATTAAACTGATAATTGGTCCTGAGAACAGAGATGCAAACGGAAGCACGACGGATGTGCTTTGCTGTTTGCGGCCATCCTTCAGCGCTAAGTGAATTGCCCAAATTAATTTGAAGGTTTCATTCCCTGGCATTTGTAGCTGTCGCTATTAAAGCGGCTCTCAGCGGGTGGCGGGGGGGGATTTTGGCGCCCAGGAACATTTGGCGACGTCTGGAGACATTTCTGGTGGTCACAGTTGGCATACAGTGGGCAAGGCCGGGGGGGCGGTGCTGAGCATCAGGCGGAGCACTGGGCAGCTCCGATCGCCACCCCCAGAGCACCGAGGGCCTGGGCGGAGAACCCCTGCACTGTGGTTTAAGCTGGCACCACTTTCAGCTCAGCTGAACCCTGATAAGCAACAAAATAACACACAAGAAAAATACGTTGCCGGCGTGCAGGTGGGGAGGCTCCTGAGCATAAAAAGTACAGATTTGCTGATGAGAGAAGCTGGGTGGCTTGGTTTCATTCCCTCGACACCTGCTGAAGGATTGTCCCCGCCGAGGGTTCATTAGGGAGTAACTTTTGCTCTATCTTAGGCAACCAACCAACTTATTAGGTTAACGGAAGTTTAAACCTTCACCTTTAGGCAAACTGTGTTGAAAATGGTTTGGGGCACGCAGGCGCCAGCCCCTTCCTGCAGTGGACACTCCCCGCTCCTGCTCTAAGAGCGCAACTCCACGTGAGGGGTTCCACGGAGCGTGGCCCCTGCCGGCCACCATGGCTGCGGCCAGGCGGGACAGCAGTGGGAGCCGGCAGGGAAGGGGGGCTCCAAGCAGCGAGGGGGCAGAGAGGCAGACACGGAGCTGGGCACGGAGGGACGGGGAGGAGGTAGGGCCATGGAAACATTCCATGGAGCCCGGGGACCCCACGGCACTCGATTCTCCCCAACACACACCTAATGCCAAAGCCTGAAGCCACGCGGGGCAGGAACTTCAGTGGGACACCAAAAGGTGACCGTCTGTGCGGCTTTCTCCATTCTACACCCGGCTTCTGCTTTTTCCACCTGCTTCTCCACACATGGCATCAAAAGTAGAGAATAAAAATGGACAGTGCACTAGTTCCTTCAAGCTCTGCATCAGGTTTTCCAGTTTCTTAATTGGAGGAATAAAAGCAGCTGCGGCTGGCCTTGCCTTCTGCATAAATGAACCCTTTTGGTAAACTGAGGAGGCACTCAGGGCAGTTCTTCCCAGCCAAAACAGGCTGTCAGAGTCACCTCGTAAAATTCCTCTCATTTGCTCCCCCTCGCTTTGTTAGTGTGAAAATGGAGTGAGGGGTGTGTAATAATACCAATCACATTTACCACTTCCAGGGTGCCTTCCTTTGATCTGGGGATGGGGAAGAAGATTGGGGTAGTTTGAAAGTAATCCTGGAACCCACAGAAAGCAGCTGTTCTGAGTCAGTGAGAAACTTCTCTGAGATTCCGTGAAGAAACTATTCTTCCTCCTAATACTGGGTAGAACCAGTAACTCCTACTTCTGGGCCACTGTCACCAGAAAACTACCATTTTCCTGGGCACTTTTGATCCTTGTAATAGAAATATGCCTCCAGCTCAGCTTCCTTTATGCCTTTACAGAAATAATAAATGCATGTCCCGCACGGTGCTTTATCTTAGCCCATGGGACAGGAGATGAAGGGAGACTGGAGTGACTCTGTTCAATCAGATGGGTGCATGATGCACCTCAATTCATTACAGTTCTGGACAGGACTAAATCCAGAGGCAGCTAAACCGGAAATTGAAATTTCTCCCCTCTCAAAGTATTCATTATCTGCAATAACATCTTAATATAACAGACAAGGGTCAGTAATTTGAGTTTGGCAATTAAACTGAAAAAGAACAGCGTAGCTTGGCTGTTCAGTGCAGTAATAGATTCTGACAGGTAATGACATTCAAATGAAGGGAAGGGGACGGGGGGTGGCACGGTTGATGAGACATAAGACAGCCTGCCTGAGCTTGTCTTTTTCCAATCTGTGCAGAAAGAGCCTGTGTTCAGCTAGGGTTTTGGTTGTCTTGGGCCCCTGCAGCAGCCCTTCATAAGTGGCCAAGGCAATTTCATTTATCCAGATTGTAAGACAATTAAACGAAAATGAAATGTCTGTGTATTTCCATTTCTTTTAATAGTGGCAAATGCAAAGTTTCCTGAGAAGATTGCCTGGAAAAAGAAATCAGTCTCAGCTTTCAAGCAGGATAGGAGGACTAGGAGTAGAGGCAAAGCATTAATAAAACTCCTTGTTTGAGTTTGGGTGCTGGGAGGTGGGGGAAGATAGAATTCTAGGGTGAAGTGGGGGAAGAAAAGAGACAGCGGGCAGTCTCTTTCACTCCCTTATCTCCTGGCTAATTATAAGCTCATGAGGCATTGCCCCAGGCGTTGGAAGGCTGGGTTTAGCGACCAGAACTGTATGGCAGTTTGGTTTATCTAAATAATAGGCTTTGTCAAATACTCATGGAGTGTGTGAGCTGTCATTCTGAGAGCTAGTTTTCCAGCAATTGAAACTGTCTTGTGCATTCTTGCAGCCCTGCTCTGTAATCAAACAGCCGAAGGGGAGATTAGGAGCTCCTGGAAAGGGTCGGGGCGGGTGTCCCACACATCTGGAGCTACAGCCCAATTTTAAAGACTTCTGGCTGTCAAGTGTTGCTCTCACTTTTCCTTTCCTCTACTGAGATAATCACAAAAACAATTGCATTTGTCTTTCATGCAGGGAGAGAAATGCCAGGTTTAACAGCCGTGAAGAGGCATCTGTGCAACCTCAATGTTCTTTTTCTGAGTCAGTGGAATTCTATTCCCCTTGAGGTTCCTATCCCCCATAATGTCCCAGAAACTCCTGTAGCTTCCTCAGTGGCCCCCCTCTGCCATCCTCACCCTCACCCCCCACTTCTGCACATGGCTCTGCCTCTTTCCTGACCCCAATCATTTAGCCAGGTTCTCTTTCTTTCCAGACTTGAAACATAATTTTCCCTCTGATTCTCCAAGGCCAGATACATTAATCCCTTATTCCACATTGCTGGATGCTTAGGCCACAGCGGAAAAAGCCTGGGGGGATCTGGCCCACTATGTCATACCCAAGTGAGTAAAGATCAGTTTTCTCTCCCAGTCTAGGTACCTGCTTTGTAACAAGCTAATTGTTTTGTCAGTGTCCATTCCAAGTGAAAAGGACAGTTTTGTGCTGTAGAAAATGTTGCACTCATTCTGTTCTATCAACATTCTGAGTTGATAATCAAGCCCTGAATTATCATCCTGGTTCTCCTTTTTTTTTGGGGGGGGGTGCATGAGTCCCTGATAATAAATGGAATCCCGGCCAAGCTCCATGCCCCATCCGGGGATATTTCTCTGGTTCCAGAATGCATGTTTTGCATAGACACGCTTGGCAGTTGGTGTAGTCCCATCTTAGTGGAGAAGGTCAAGCAGAAACCTTGAAACTCCATCCTCCCCTAGTCAAGATGCATCTCAGGAATGGGATGGCAGAGATGAGTGCCACCCTTAAAGATGTAAAAGATTCAGGGATGATGGTCATATCATCACATCCCTGTTGTATTCATCTCCCTGGCTCCTGCAGACATGGAATGGATCCTTGAGGATGACTACAGACAGCCACAGACCCAAGCAGGCACGTGTCGTGTCCCTAATCAGCCTCTGACCCTGATGCATATGTTTGCTAGAGCGGATTCGTTCCATCTCAGGTACCTGGCTTGCTGCCACTGATTTGGTAAATGAGTTCTTTTCAACCCCTATCAGAAAAGATGATCAGAAACAGTTTGCATCTATCTGAAATGGATAGATATACATTTCCAGCTTTGCCCAGGGCTATTACCTCTCCTACCCTCTCTCATAATAAAATCTGGACCATCTGGACATTCTGCAGAAGATGCTGTTGACCTCTTTCCTTGATAACATGAGCAAGAGGTTGCTAGCCTGCTGGAGGCTCCGACAAGAAAGGCACACTTCAGGGATGGGACGTAAACCCCAGGGACCTGCCAAACCTATAAACCTTTCAGGAGTCAGTGGTCAGAGGCATGCGAAGACATCCACTCCAAAACAAAAAGCAAATTATTGGATCACGCGTGACACTCCTGACGGGTGTCTTTAGGCTCTGGAGGCTGTGGTCCCTGTACTGGGCCACGCAAGAGGCTGCTGGCTTCGAGCAGGGCCCAGAGCAGGCAAGTGCTCTGGAGTAGGTCCCAACTATGATGCAAGGAGCCTGCTGTAGGGATCCCATGCTCTCTTGCAGACATTATGGGGTTGGAAGCATCAGTCATGGGGAAAGATGCAAGGTGGAGTTTGAGAAAAGCCCAGTGGGAGGATTGCAATGCAGAATCCAGGGTCCTGGGCCCAGATCATGCCGTCGTAAGTGGGAAACTTCATGTCTGTTGAAAACATCTTGTTTTAGTTTCCTTGACTGCTCAAGCAAATACCATGCAATGGGTTGGCTTAAACAATGGGAAATTGTTGGCTGTCAGTTTTGAGGCTAGGAGAAGTCCAAATGAAGGTATCACCAAGGCAATGCTTTCTTCCCTAAAGACTGGTGTTTGGGGTCTGGCAGCTGGCAACCCTGGGTCCTGGGCTCCTCGGTCACATGGCAAGGCACAAGACAGCTTCTCCAGGCCTCTCCATTCTCTTCGGGGTTCCAATGATGTCAGCTTCTGGCTGCCCCCTCTGTGGCTTTCTCTCTCTCTCTGTCTGAATTTCATGCTGCTTATAAAGGATTATAGTAATAGGATTAAGACCCATCCTGGTTGAGTTGGGCCAGACCTTAACTGAAATAACCTCATCAGAAGTGCTACTTTCAATGGGCTCACACCCACAGGAATGGGTTAGGTTTAAGAACATGTTTTTCTGAGATATATGGCTCCAAACCACCCCACAAACCCTGGTGGGTCCTGGTAGAGAGAGAATGCCTGACCTTGGGACACCACATGACTCTGAGGTCAGAACTGTTGCTCAGGACCTGTATCACATCACAGCCTGGACCTCCTGCAGGGCCCTTGCCATCTCTGGGCCCCATGTGGAGCCAGGCAGGAGTTCCGGCTGAACCTACAACTTGTCATCATTGAATGGCAATGGCCCGGGATTGAATTCAAGATGGACCAGAAGGTA
>PVKY010007279.1:0-15075 GCA_004027775.1 Bradypus variegatus | reverse complement strand
GTGCTTGATTCCTTGTGAGGGGGTAAGGTAGGCACCCCAAGATGTTGGAGGGTCAGGGGGGTTGGAGTGGCTGTCCAAGAAACCCTTCAGAGAAATTTGAAATGGAACATTTAATATCCTCTTCCCTTAGAAAAATCGGGGCTCCCAGTCTAATCCCATTCCCTCTTGCCTTGTCCTCTGAAGAAACCAAGCTGCTAAAAACACAGTGGAGGTGAGACAAAGGACATGGTTGCTAATTGCTATTGAGCATCCTGGGATGGGGGGTTTAGGGAATGTCCTATCATCTTGCGTTTGTTTCCAGATCTGGGAATTCTCATACCTTTGGTTAGAGCTGTGTCCTTGGGTAACCTGGCAAAGCAGGTCATTTGATGTTAAAGCACATAATGGGAAGACACCCTGCTGATTCTCTTCAGCCCAATTCTGTGACCTGAGGTTTAAAGGTTAAATCATCTTTTGCAAGTTTAAGCCATGCTGGGAGAATTCATCTCTATTTCCAAACCCTCACAAAAGAATGGGAGTGATGAGAGAGAACAGGAAAGGGTTTTGTTTTGTTTTTTTTTTTAACCCTTTAATGATGCAGGAAAGTACGTTATAGAATCCTATAAGATGCTCTGGCTAAATTTAAACTACAGTGGTAATGTGACAGCTTCGTGTCAGGCTGGAAGCATGCCAGCTTTCCTTCCCTTTTACCTTTTAGCCTCCTGAAACTGGAGCCCACTGGAAAATTCCTTTCAGAGTTAGACAGGAAAAGAGTGTTACTTAATGCGACCATTGGAGTATATTTCTTTCTCAGGAAAGTTTCATCTTCCGGGGTGAGGAGCAAAAGATGAATTGAGAGAAGGGGCTTCAACTCCCCTACCCCTCGTCCCTCATCAGAGGAGCACACATCAGTTTTGACGGTATATTTAAAACACCTTCATTTTAACTTCAGTAACAGGCATTAGCAGTGTCAAAGCACAGACTAGAGAAAAGCACCAAGGCAGAGATTGAGAAGGATCGATCCTTGATGTGAAACCTTTTTGCCATCTTCCCTTAGGCAGAAGCTCAGAAGTTGGTAAGAGGTCATCAGAGCACACAGAAGTGGTACTTAACCCAGTCTGAAGTTGGAGAACAAGGAAGGCTTCCTGGAGGAAGTGATTCTGAGGCTAAATCTTGTAACATGAGAGGCATTATTAGGAGAAGGGAGAAGGGACTTTCTGGGCACAGAGAATAGGAAGAACTAAGGCAAGAAGCTGGGAGAATAGCACTGAGGGTGCTGTATTTTTAAGCTGTTGGCATATAAACTGTCACATGGGGAATAGCCGGAGGTGAAGTTGGAAACACAGGCAGAGATCAGATCCTCGAGGGCCTTGGTGGCCAGGCTTCAGCGCTGTTTCACTGCCCTGTCCCTCTAGTCCTCCTGCCTTGTGTTCCACCTGCTCTCTGCTGGTTTCTGAGTCTGTGCCTCTCGGCCTCCACCTCTCATGGCCCATTTGACCCCTTGCTTGTCCCTAGCTCTGACCCTTCTCTGGCGCTAATATTGTACTTCTCGTTATTTACCTTCTCTGTGACCTAACCTTATCCTCAGGCTCACGCTGAAGGCTTGTCCATGTTCCCCCACTTTCAGTAGCACCTCCCTTGCACGCACTTTCTATTCTTCCCTGTCCACTCACCCTTCTCCCCACTGCACACACACACACACACTCACACACACACACCCTAGATCTAGATCTGAGCTTACATCAAGGGCATTTGGGAAATATTACATAATAACAGCTTCCTTCAGGTAGAGTTTGGGCTGGTTAGAAAAGAAAAATGGGCTCATTTGCAGGCTCATATTGGCACTCACATGGAAGAGGGTCTTTCTGAGGCGCTAATGGGCAGGCAGCGGATTCTGACAGCAGAATTCTGGGTCCTTGATCTTCCCAAGACATTTCCCCCCTGTTTTGAACGTTGGCTGTGGTGTGGGTCCTTCCCAGGGAGAACTGTGAATCCTATTCAGCTGCTCCTTATGATTTGGACATGAACAGGGAGCTTTCTCTGTCTACTTAATTCCCTTTGAAAGCTTTCTCGTCCCACTATTGGGTACTTCAGAGAGAGCACTGCATTAATATCTTCTGCTCTGGTTTCAACTAGGTATGGTTTTGTGATCTTAAAATAGATGGAATTACCACGGCAAGCATTGTTCTGTCTTGAACTTAAAGTCTCAAGAGCAAGTACTTCTAAAAAAGTTAATCCTTTTCTTATTTGCAAGGATTCTGGACTGCAGTTTACAAAGAAATATGCTAAATTATTTATAATCCAGGATTACTGTAATGCCAAAGATTTCCTTGTATCATATCCCAGCTCCACAAAAATGGCACAACGGATCAGCCCTTGGCCACACCTTGTCACAGCTTCTCTCCGTGGTCCCCCTGAAGTGAGCTCCCGGGCCCTGGGGCATGTCGAGGGTTGCTGGTGCCCTGACTGCAGGCGAGCATGTTCTTCTCTGGAGCATCACCCTCCATGGCTTGGGTGCTCACAGCTTTGCTGCTGGGACTTCTGGGGCAAGAGAGAAACTGAGATGGTGTGGACTAGCCCTCTCAATGGCAAGCATGCCATTTCTTTCTTAGTGAGATTTCTACCCTACGTTCTTCTGGAAGGGGGTTGGGAGGGTCTATAGTTAAGAGTGGCATTGGATGAGCCATTTTAGAAGTAGGCAGTATTTTAAGCCCACCTCTGCTATTAACTTTGAGAAAACTCACTGAGCTCTCAATTTTCCCAAATGTAAAATAAGAGAATTAGAATGAATTATCATGTAAGTGCCTTTAGCTCTAACACTAGATGCCTTCAAAAAGAAATACTGATATAATGCAAGGACACTTCTGGGTAAGGCACAGACTATTGGAAAATAAGACAGCAACTTTTAAAGTGCCCGTGATGGATAGATGGAGGCTGGGAATCCCAATAGAGTGGGGAAGCTTCCAAAATATATGAGTGTATGTATATATGTATAAATATAGTTTTATTTATTTTCAAAATGGGAAAATTAGTTGATGCTGTTTTATAATCTTGTATCCTTTATGAGTAGTCCTGTGTTTCAGAAGTAATTTTATATTCTTCAGGTATTTTTAAATCTGTTGCCATCCAAAAGGGATATAATGATTTATATTTCCAGCAGCAGTGTATATTGGTTTCTATGTCTGAGTTCAACATGGTATAAATTTAACTCTGCCCGTGGGTAAATGTGAAGGGGGAGAGAGAGAGATTGCATGTTTTCCTGGGTTGGGTCTGTTGCCCTTCAGCATTTTAACTTCAGGATTCTCTATCTTTGCCTGCAAGATCTAAATTCTGGTGCTGCCCAAATGCTCTCCTCCTGAACAGCTCTGTGCTCAGGGCTCTGGTGAGCTGTGAAGCTCCTGATGCTCTCCTACCCCACAGCCACTCCCGTCACCATTTGCCCTTTGACTTCATACAAGGTAGCACTTCGTTCTGTTCCAGATAAATTTGTGTCCCCACACTCACCAGCAGGTCTGGAGGGCAGCAAAGCCTAATTCATTGCAGTTCTGGGAGGAAAATGAATTAGTGGAAGTCAAACACTGAAGATGCTCGCTGGCCCATTAATTTCTTTTCCTCCCTTCGTCCTTCCCTCTCTTCCTCCCTAAATATCAGTTTTTCGCTCTGCGAAAGGAGGCCAGACTAAATGATCATTCAACAAACATATAGTGAGCACCTCCCTCTGCCAGGGTCCATACCAGGATGCTGGAGACCCAGTGGTGGAGGATCCAGTACTTCCCATCTGCAGTTCACAGTCTGGTGGGAAACAGTCAGCTACAGGCGGGAATAATGGCAGGGGTGACACAGGATGCTTGGGGGGCCAGGGAGGCCGGCCTGACCCGTGGCTGGGGGCTGGGCTGGAAGGGTCAGGAGAGGTACTCCACAAGTGGAGTACCAGTGTGGGCATTTTCTGGTTTCAGCAAGTGTATGTATGCCGAAGACACATCGTCTTTGTCTTTGTGGTGCAGGGCCATTCTCTGCATCCACCCTCCCACCCTGCTGAGAATAGGGAACGTGAGGCTCCGGGCTGGTCCGCCTGCCCTGTCCCCTCTGGGCAGGGGGCCTGCTGCATCCGAGGGGGGCTTGCCTGGTGGCGGGTTCACATCACACGGGGCAAGAAGAACCGACAGCTTTTCTCTCCGTTGCTCACTCCAATTGACAAGCGCCTGCCTGAAGTGTCAAAGAGAAAGAGAATCTTGAGGAATGCCAGAAACAGCAGGGCTGAAAGAAGCTATGGGGCAAAGGACATAATCAGCCACACCATGCTCAGGTGGATCACGGGATCAGGTGGCTGCTGTTACCTTGTGATTTGGTTTGATTGTATTTAGTTGAGGAAACATGGCCATGAGCCGCTAACCTCCAGAAGACTGTTGGTGCACACATGTGTTTGTGTGTGCTCATGTGTGTGTGTGTGTGTCCACAGTCGTCTTCTCCCTGCCTCTCATTGCTCTCACTCCTGGGTAACTCCTCCAGGACACTCACACATTCTGTTCACTGAGTTGATACTACTTGGCAGGAGAACCCACTCCAGGGATTGGCAGAACTCAGGACCAGGTCCATTGACCTCTGCCCCCAGGGTGGGCCTGGGTCAGGCCTGACAGGTGTGACAGCCACCAGCCAGACCCCTGACATATTCACCTGGAGTCGATGGAGCCAGAGAGCAGATGAGAAAAGACCGAAACAAACAAACACTTGCTTAGATGAAGTGCTGTGTGAATCAAGCCAGGGAAGCAGAATCTGTGGCTACATGTGTATGAGGCTTCCCCTCTTCTGGGGGCAAAAGCTAGAGATCAGGAGGTTAAGGAACGAAGTAAGGGTGGAGAAAAACTTTCCTTGGACCTTTTTCCCTAAACAGAGCCAGGATTTCTAGAGACTCCTTTTATCGGCTGAATAGGGGTAATTTTTGGTTTTTCCTCATTTTGAGTGCTCGTTAGCCTTATTTTTAAATGCCCTTGGTTAGTATACATGAAGTAAGACGTGAGGAATTCAGTTGTTCTTAGGTGTAACAAAATATGGCCACTGGAATCTTGACATCATGTCCAGCTTCTTACCCCACCCAGAGGCTGGTAAGGTCATGGTGAGGTATTTGCAAGAGGAGAGCCCCACAGTCTGTATTAGAGGTCTGGAACAACCAACCTTTCATACTATAACTATCTTGTGCCAAAGAGAATGGGCTATTTTTAAAAACCCTTTCCCTACCCTCTGCCCATCCCAATGCCCAGTAACCACGAAAGTATAACCACAGAGAAAGAAATAGACGTACCAAAGTTGCATCCACCATGCATGAAAAGGTGTTTTTCCTACTCATTTTGTTCTCCCGATTTCTTTGCCAATTCCTCTCTTTCTGCTCCTCTGCTCTTTATGTAATATGTAGAACATTCAGGGTTGAGGAACTTAGGTTTAATCCTAGTAAGGGTCTTTGATCATTTTGAGACTTCTGAAATTCCTGTGAAACCCCAGTTTGGCTCCCCTTTATCAGGAAACAGGCCTGTGCCCCAGTGACAGCACGGCAGTCAGAGTGGGACAAGAGAAGGCCTTCACAACGGACCAAATAACTAGATCCCTTGGCCACAAAGGGCTGCAAATCTGATATGCTTCACATCTCTGTTAAAAAATCATCAACGTCACAAAGGCACTTGAAACCTTTTTTCTAATTCCAGCTCTGTCTCCCAGCTTTGGCAAAGGACAGTTTCTTGCTGGCAGAGAAGCCAGCTTTCTACTGACTTGTCCTGGCTTTCCTTTGTGGTAACCTGATGTAGAGCAAGTCACTTCCAGAGGCAATAACAAATACTGAGGGAGGTGATCTTTGTAGCCCAGGAACACGAGAGGGACAGTCATAGCTGATGTAGTTCTAGTGGGCTGTCAGGTTTAAATGTGGTGACCACAAGTCTTGCCAAGTTTTAGCAAATGGTAGGGATTTTAAAGTTCTTAGTAACCTTCCAAGTCTATGCCACAAGCACTTAGCAGGTATGCCAAACCATTTCAGAAAGCGACTTGGTTGTCTAGGAAGAAGTCATAGCTGTAAAATATACTCATTGCAAAATTGGGATGAAGACATGGTAATTTTAATACTGTTTTAACTTGTGCTTTTAAGAGTTTTAATCTTTTCAACCTCCTCACCATTGTTTATGCAAGAAAAGTTGTTTTTCTCATTACCGTAGACCCACCTCAGATGGAGATCAAAGCTGTCTATATTGACTTGAGCAAATGGTTTGAAATATTTTGCAGAAGTTGAAATCCGTGACTGTAACCGGGTGGCCCTTGGCGGGTTTACTCTGTAAGGAGTTTAACATAAGCAAGTGTAAGGAAATGTTGCACAGGCACCTCCGAGGCATGGGATTTGGGCAAAAGATGTTGGAGTGTACCCTGTGAGACCTGGCTAGCGTGCCAACCCTTGTAAACTGTAGAATAGTGAGGTGGGATAACTTACATGGAAATGGAACAGCTTATGCTCATCTTTGTCCAGTCGCTTAACTGAAATTCCGAATTAGAACCTTGTTTTGTTTTGTTTTTCTTATTATCCCTACCCTCAGAGCCCCTCCACAGCTTTTATTTTTGGAGTCTGTCTTAAGGATTTTTAGATTGTTTGCCTTATTTGATAATAAGATCAAATAATCAGATCAGGTTGTCTGATTTTGTGTGGGTAATGTAATCTCCACATATGATAAGGTCTTGTCCCTTTTTCAATTTGAGAAGAGTTTGCATATCAGAGGGGGTTCTTTTAACATGGGGTTCTTTCTCTGAAGGACTAACAGTGAGTTGGGTTGAGATATAGGCAAGACAAACAGCGGGAAAGAGAGAGTGTCCAGGAAATGAGATGGCAGAGGATCTAGCTGAGATTTGGAAACCCAAGGTGCAGGTGGGCCTCACGACACAGGGAGCACAGGCTGCGGGGGCTCTCCCTGTGTGCCAGGGGCTGTGCTCTGTGGTTTACGTTTGCTTTCTCAAATAACAGTAACAGCAACCTGGTCAAGAAGCTGTTGTTGTCCCTGTTTTATAGATGAGGAAATTGAGGCCCAAAGAGGTTAATAATTTGCCTAAATTCTACTACCAGGCAAGTGGCAATGCTGAAATTTGTACTAAGAGTCGTCTGACTCCAAGACAGATACTATTTGCCTTGCATTCAATTTTATCAACAGTATAAACTGTGTTTTAACTCTTATTTCCTGGATATGGATATGGATATGGATAGATTCGAGGTTTAAAAATAAGGTTTTCTGAGGCAAAGCTAATATTGAAAATGGACAGACCTTGTTAGCCTCCTACCTGGAACAGACTATCTAATTGCCGTGTAACGTACTATCCCAAATTTAATAGCTTAAAAACAACTGTTTTGTTATATGTTCCAATCTTTGGGGTTAGGGATTCAGGCAGCAATAGGCTGGGCATTTCTCCTGAGCTAAATGACATCAATTGGAGTCATTTGTTAATTCAGCCACAGCCAGGCAGGTGGAAGGGTCCACGTTGCCCTTACTCATGTGTCCAGAACCTTGACAGAGACCACAGGGAGTCTGGGAGCAGCGGGCCCCTGTCCTTCTTCCTGTGTTCTCAGGTCATCTCCAGGTGGTTTCTGCCACAGGGACTTGGACTTCTTATGCGACTCCTCTTAAAGGCTGGGCCCCAAACTGGAACCGCATCACTTCTGCCAGACTCGATCGATCAGAGCATCACAGGCCATCCTAGGCTCAAGGAGAGGGGAAAACCACCCCACTTCTCAGTGGAGGGAGTGTCAAAGAATCTGTGGCCATCTTGAATCCAACAGTCATGGAAGCAAATGAAAAGACTGCTTTTAAGACTGGGCTTGCCTGCTTTAAAGAAGGCCGGAGAGAATGGGTTTGGGCAGAGGGCCCTTGACAAAGCCAGTAAACTCCAGACCACGCCAGGAACTCCTAATTCTACTCTGAGATGGTGGTTGCTGAGTCCACCCTATTTTATGAGTGTTCCACATTCTCCCTGTCTCTCTCTATGTATTCCTCTCTTCTTTCCTTCTCTAGTTTACTCTCTGTCCATACACACTGGTGGATTTATATTTTTCAATGTTTATTTCTTCAGTAAGCCCACAAGGATGACCACAAGTAGTGAAATACTTAAATTTGCCATGCTCTTTTTTTTTTTTTTAACCTAAGTAACATAAAGATACAGCCATTCCAGGAAAGTGGCAGATGACATTTTTCAGGGTTGCAGTCCCAATGGGACATTTGTGAAAAGAAAAGAAAATGTTCTACAAAGGATGTGAGAATCATATTCATGGGTCTGGGTTAACACTGGTCTTTTTAGGCTGTTCCAGAAGCTTGCCTCTCATGTCTGTGTCATGTTCTTCTTCTTCTCTCTCTCTCTTTTGGATTTTTTTTTTCTGTTCTATTTCGAGCACCACAGCATAGCTCTTTTATTCCATTTGTCAGCTGCAGGCGCAGATCCAGTTAAAAAGCACCCCAGCTTCCACCACCACAATGTCCATGAACCTTACGGCCACTGGCATCTCTGACACAGGTCTGTTGATTTGTGGCTTCTCTGTTGTTTTAGCTTTTGGTGTTACCAGTGGGAGAAAAGCGCAAATGAGGGAAGAATGCCGAAACAGCAAACTAGCTATGACAAAGGACTGCTGTCTGTCCAGTGCATTGTAGCGAAACCCCGTATTTGGAATGCATGGTTGTATCCCTCAGTTGTGTCATGGAACTGGCTACCCAGACACGGAATGCCCTTTTGTGCTGCATTTGTTTTCCCTCCCTTGCTTAGGTTCTATGTGCTTTTACTTTTTGAAACAAAAAAAATCTACATGTCCTTTTTCTTTTTGTAAAAATACTTGCTTATTTGAGAATCTTGGAAAAATACAGAAAAATGAAAAGATACCAATTATCTGTGATACTGCCACTCATTGATAACTATAATTCATTCATTCAACAATAATTGTTGATTATCTCTGTGCAAACTGCTTTGGATACCAGGGATGCAGCAGTGATCAGAAAGGAAAGTTTTCTGAACTTCATAGCCTTTAGTTTAATAGGGAGACCAACACTGAAATAATAAGACATTTTAACAGCTGCATAACATCCCATCATTTGCATATATTTGGGATTGTAGTAACACTATCCTTTTATATAATTTATATATTTTATTCAGCCAAACTATAATTTATTAAACTAATCATTTGTTACTAGGTATTTAGATTATTTCCAGTGTTTTATTGTTATAAATAACATTTCTCTTCACATTTTTGTAAATAAATCTTTGACATACTGTACTTTCTTTCATTGGGATAAATTCTTTTAAGGGTGATTACTAGGTCAAAGACTGAACACTTTAAGACTCTGAGTACATGTTGTCAAATTATTTTCCAGAAGAATCCCAATTTATATCCCATGCCTCTCCCCACTCTACTACCCCTGCAATACTTGTCTTGCTGTACTTGTGTCAGCAATGAATATTAATTAGTTAAGCTAAATGTTATCACATTTCATATGACTTTTCAAAATGAAAATAGTTTCTTGCTCTTTTTGCTTATAAAAGCAATAAATGCTTTTGTGAAAGCATAAGAAACAAAAACCAACCAAATGAATCCAGACGGATATAGAACAAAGAAGAAAAATTAGTGTAATCCTACCATTCAGAGATAAACACAGATTACATTTAGGTGTGTATCTTTCCAGACTTTTTTTTTTCCCTGTAATTAAGCTCCATTTTAAGAATAAATCCTTAAAGAATAAATATGTTGTAGGGAAAACTTAGCAGAACAAGATAACCTGGGGGCCACCATTGGCTCTATCACTACCCAACTGAGTAGTTCTGGGCAAATCCTACCATCACTTCCCCTCCGTGGGCTTCAGTTTCTTTATCTGTGAAGTAAGAGGTTGGCCTAACAAAGTTTTATCCCTGTTTCTTCTTGGCCAGGGTTTCTCAAGCTCAGCACTATTGACATTTTGGCCCCAATGATATTTTTTGTTGTTGTGGGGCTCGTCTGTGCATTTCAGGATGTGTAGCAGCATCCTGGGCTCTGCACACTGGATGCCAGTGGCACACCCCACCTCTTAGTGGTAGTAAGCAGACATCACCAAATGTCCCATTGGGAGCAAAATTGTCCCATATTAAGAACCACTGTTTTGGACTGAAAAATGCCATAAAAATTCCATGTCTAGTGAATTATAATGGTTGCTAACAAAACAAACCTTGGGCTTCAGTCAGCATGCTGTGTATTGGGAGACAGAGGAGACGGCAGCTCTGGGACCGGCACCCAGCAGGAGAGGAGGGGGCACCGCCTCACAGTGGCGTGGGCAGCATGCTGAGGACAGTTCTGGAACATGTGCATGGGAGACAATGCTTCAGACCCTATTTACGTCTCAGGTGTCCATTCATGGCTAGCGCGTAGGAAAACAAATTTCCTTTGGAATAGTTATATTGGAAGCCAACAAGGTGATGAATTATTGAATGGGGTCTTTGTGTGTGTGTGTGTGCAAACATATTTATCATCTTTCTTTTTCATCAGTCCTGTGGTGAAAAGGGAAGGCAGAAACGGGGAAACATTTTGCAAAGAACTTCGGATGTTAACCTGTTTTCTGTGAATGGCCCCCTGGTCTGAGGTGTTATTTCCTCTCTCAGTGGTCTCTCTGCCTCAAGGACACTTTTTAATGCAACTATTGTTCAGCAAAAAAAGAGTCATTCTGTTTTCTAACACTTTCTCTCTCTCTCTTTCTCAGGTGGTAAAAGGAGGCCTGGAGGGTTATTAAAAATGGGATAATTGGCAGAGTGGCCATTTTGTGTTTTGAAAAGTGCTCTGAGCCTGAGCTGTAAGAGCCAGCCGGACAGTGGAAGCCCATTCCCATTTTACAAATAATGGCGTTGGGCTGTACTGAATATTAAAACTATGGAAACTGCGGCTCATCCGGCGGTGGGATTGGAGACTGCGGGAGAGTGGAGCATGTTGAGAAGGCCCCTTCGGGCAGCGATGGCACAGCAGGGGTCCTGCGGCCAGCTGGCCTGGGAGGGGGTTGGGTCTGAGCAGAGGCAGCTGTGGCGGGGGTGCCCGGGTCCGCCCGCTTATTGGCTGGAAGGCTCCATCGGGGGCCACGGGGGGCGGGGTCTCGGCCAGTGCAGCCGGAAAGCAGAGGACAGGCCGAGAGAATGAAGATGCTTTAGGGGTCTTAAGGACGTGATGAAGTTAAGAGTCCATAAGAATCAGTGTAAGAAAAGTGAAGCACAGGGCATTGTTTCCAACTGTCTGCTAATTAATCAGTTGGTTTCTTTTGATTAGTGTTATTCAAATATTGCTTTCAGGGACCCTTAAGAGGTCCCTCAAGGTTTAAAATGTAGGGGTGGGGTGGGGCTGGGGTATTAAATGAGTTGTTAGAAGCAAAATACGTTTTGTGTATTAGTACCTACCTTGATTTCCAGTTAAAGAAAGATATCATGTAATTAAGAAAAAAAAGTGTTAAACCTGTTTGTTGATTTTTGTATTTCTGGTTTTCTCAAAGCAGGTATATATTAAATTTATTCTTTCTGTACTGTAATTTTAATATCTGCAACATTCAACCATTATTTATTTTTATTTTATTCATACTGTTCATGGAAGCTTTGAGCTGACCTACAAGAAATCTATAAACTAAAAAGTGGTAAAAAAAAAAAAAAGTTGAATTAAATAAAATTGTTGAAATATAACAATTTTTGACTACAAAAAAGACGACATCATATATTTTAACCTAATAGAAATCATTGTTTAAATAAGGACCTGTACACAATGTTTATAGCAGCTTTATTCATTACTGCCAAAAATTGAAAGCAAACAAGATGTCCTTCTGTGGTTCATTCATACGATTGAAAACTAGTCAGCGATAAAAAGAAATGAGCTATCAAGCTACAAAAAGTCATGGGGCAACCCAACCTTAAGTGCATACTGCTTAGTGAAAAAAAATAAGCCAGTCTGGAAAAGCTACATATAGCATGATTCCAGTTAAATGATATTCTGGAAAAGGCAAAATTATACAGACAGCAAAATGATCAGTGGTTGCCAAGGGTCCAGGAGGAGGCAGGGATGAAAAAGGGGGATCCCAGGGCATTTTTAGGGCCACAAAAGTGTTCTGCATGATACTGTACCAGTGGATGCATGACGTGATACCTTTGGCAAAACCCATAGAACTGTGGGTACACGGAGTGAACCTTGATGTAACTAAGGACTTTAGTTAGTAATAGTGTATCAACATTGGCTCATCAGTTGTAACAAATGTACCACACAAATGAAGATGTTATTGATAGGGGACACTCAGGAGTGGGGGAGGGGAAGAGGCGTGGGGGAGGGGAAGAGACCTGGGAGCCCTCTTTTCTTTTTGTGCAATTTTTCTGTACACCTAAAACTTCTTCAAAAAATAATCTATCTAAAAATATTAAGATCAAGGAGCACTTAGAGCGAAGGGACATAAGCCAAACCAATACCAGGGAGAGGGTGGGGTTAGGAAATAGAAATGCACAGATCAGGTGGATGTGAGGCATTGCTATTATTTGAGCCTTAAATGGTCCTGGAAATTGACATGTTAAGTGAGATGTGGTTGGGTCAGATGTGGTTAAATCTCTGAAGGAGTCAAATCTGTTTCTTACACTTTTACTTAAAGAAATTTTGTATGGAGGCCCTCCTACAGGACCCTTGGGTGACAGAGTAAATTCTTTCTTCAAAGCATGCTTGCAGGAAATGCATGTAGCAACCTAGATAACAATATTATATTAATGGTGATGGCTTAAATAGTTTTTAAAGTAAGTAGTATGATAAAATAGCTCATTGAGGCAGAAGGTTTATGTTTGTGTCTGATTTTACAGGTGGTGAAAAAGGAAATTATTTTCTTCTACTAAATAATATTTAAAAGCCTTTCCTTTTATGATATGAGGAATGTCCAGAACCCTGACCCTAAGCCCTAATTCTGTGAGAACCTGTTAGGGATAGATTTTATCGATGCCCTCTTAAGTCTGATGTCCACTGTATCACTTCATGTCCTCTTTAAAGTGAGTCCTCACAATTTGTTCCTATAATCTAAATAATTGATCATAGAAACTAAATGTTCTTTGTAAGAAAGATCCTTCAAACATTATAAACAGAGCATTTATTTAATGAGCAGGTTGCATCTAATTAGATGTTAGTGTGTCATTTTATTGACTTGATAGTTGCTGGGTTTCCTTCGCCAAGTAACACTAAGAGAGCATTCGCTGCTTGCCAGATTCTGTCCTAAGGGGTTTTCATGCATCATCTCACAGACCCTAGGTAATATTATTATTCCCATGTTATGGATGAACAAACTGAGGCTGAGGGAGATTAAAAAACACTTTTCAAGGTCACCTGGCCAGTAACTAGAAAGCCAAAGTTCGTACTCAGCTCTGTGAGCTTCATGACACTCATTCTTTATCACAGTACACTCTTGCATCCCTCGAAAGACATAACTATTCTTTGCTGCTGTTTAGTGGAGATGAAATGTGTGCCTCTGACACATGGAGGCAGCTTGAACTTGGACGGTAGAGGAATTGGGTAGCCAAGAGGGCCAAGGTCATTAGAGGTCATTGGATCCAACCTGAAACTTGTTCTCATTGACAGGTGAGTGGTTGAGTTGGGGCTTGAAGAGCAGATAGATACCTCTTGAGCCTCAGTCTATAATCCCAGGAGCTCAAATTAAGAAACAAAGATGAAAGGTCCTAGGACAAGACAGCAGTTCTGGATACCTAGAGGGAGAGCTGCATAGTGGGAATTGTCCTTGAACCAACACACTGTAGTAACTTTAGGAAGAGGAGTGACCCCTGGGCACAAGTTACTTAATCTGGAAAAATGAGCACAGTGGGTCATTATAGTACATTGCTCCTGAAGCTGCTCTTCTATGGGGCCCAGGTTTTCCGGGGAAGATCTGGGCACCAACAGGAAGTTGGGGTTTAGCCAAGAAGGCTAATGAAACAGAGTTGTAGTAGAGGATCGGTGCTTTCTTCTGAGTAAAGGCTTTCAGGAACGAGGACTGGCCTCCCCGAGTGGCAAGACATGGCCGCCATAGGGCGAGCTGACAGAACTGCGAAGGAGCAAAGTGTTCTCACACTTAACTTTAGTTTCTGTGTTCCCATTTCCTTCCTTCTGAGTCACACCAGAAACCAACGTGGTGATGCCAAATCCCCAGCTATCACTGAGTCCCAAGAGGGTGAGTGTTAATGAGAAGAAAGTAACTCCATCTGCCTCAACATTGGAAAATCCCGTTAAATTAATTTAGGCACCATACTTGGTTCCTCCACAGCACAAACTAACTTCAGCGGGATCAGTGTTTGAAGTTTGTGTGCTATGGTGAGCTGTTAGAAGTAGGGCATTTTACACGTTTAGTTTGTCTTGAATAGAAATGAATTCAGTTCGGGTCTCATTAAAGCACCACTTGTGTATGATTTAAGCAATTTTACCATTATCTGCAAAGAGAAGAAATCATGGGTACATTCAGACATAATTCCCTAGCATAAAAGTGAAATCTCCCTTTTATTGCTTTGGCTGCTAGATTTTATTTATTTATTTTACTTCTGTTCTGAAAGTAGGAGGCATCAGGAGCCACAGTGAGTATGGTCTTGAATTGTTAATGACTTTTTAGACCTTGCGATTGACTAAGTCTTTGGGGTGAACGCTAGTCTTTTCATTAAACATAGCTGGTTATTTCTTGAATTGAGAAAAGATAGTGGCTTTTTGATAATTGTCAAAAAATGTTTCTTGAATTCTGCTTTGGGCTGAGACCTAGGCAGATACCGTGGCAAGATACCAAAGAGACAGAAGACTTAGGTTGTTCTACAACAAAGTCCGAAAGGGTTAAAATTTCAAAAGAGAAATACAATTGCCAGTTATTTCGTGAAGGCCTCTGTTCAGTGAAGTAACCGCTTGGTCACATTCACTATTGTGATGGCGATGGCAATGATGGTAATGCAGTGATGGCAATGAGAATGATGACATCTACCTTGATTGCTTTTTTCTTGAATAACAGCTTTATTGAGATATAATTCATATTCCATGAAATTCAGCCTTTTAAACAGACAATTCAGTAGCATATTCAGAGTTGTGCAACCATCACATTTCAG
>PVKY010007278.1:0-15079 GCA_004027775.1 Bradypus variegatus | reverse complement strand
AGTTCATGAGACATGGATTAGAGCATTTGAAAACATGGCTTTAAATAAGTTAGGCTTACAAAAAAAAAACAAAAAAATAAGGAGATGAATAAATAAGTTAGGCTTGCTTGATCTGTCATAAAATAGAGAAATAAGTTTACTTTTTGTTAGGGGAGAGGGAAATTTTTAAGTCCTGCTCGAAAGAGGTGGAGAGGCAGACTTGGGAGAGGCGGGCTGGAATGGAGACGGGGGGAGGGGCGCGCGGGCGGGGTGAGGTGAGGAGGCCGCGGCGACGGGACTAGAATGGGGGAAGGGGTTAACGGCGAGGGGAGGGGAGTAGCAGGGGTAGAGAGGAGTTACCAGGAGAGTGGTTTGCAGGGTTAAAGAAGCAGAAGCTGCTTAAATGCTTTTTAGGGCTAACTTTTGTGGAGAGGAAAGCTGAAGACTTAGAGGGATTTTTTTGTGAAGGAGAAGGATTTGGTGGGAGAGGGCAGCGTGGCACAAGAATAGCCAGGACCAAACGGTTTAGAAAGCTTGAGATTAAAAGCTACAGACCACTTGTTGTTGTGCCGAATAAAATTATTAAGTTCAGTGAGAATTCGCCAATTGAAAGTGCCATTTTTGGCTAATGTTTTTGTTATTCTAAAGGATACTGCAGCCAAATTGTATTGGTTTTAATTCCCCTTTTTATTGAAGTTTAAAAATCTGAGGGGGTAGATTTAGGAGGCAATTTAGTTTGAGCTATTGAAAAGTGACTGTATCAGAGGCTTACAGAGATTGCCCGTGATAGATATTTACGGTTTCCTGCTTCTTTTGAGGCTTATGATTTCCCTGGACGAGGTTGACACGAATTGGGGCTATGCTCGTCAGAGGCTTACGGAGTTCACCCGTGGGGAGACCCATGGTGCCCTTGCTCCCGTGAGACCCCCACACGGCTCCCCCGCTCCTTTAGAGGCTTACAAAAGCCACCCAAAAATGAAGCTCAAGTGAGACTAACAGCCCAGACCCATACGACCCAGTCGCAACAACAAAGCAGGTGTCCCCGGTTTGTCATTGGGGGTCAGGAAATGCATGCAGTCTTTCACCCAAGGCGTTCCCCAGGCTACTTGGACTGCTGCAATCAGGAAAGACATGGAATGTCAGAGAGTTTTGACTGAGCGCTCAGGTTTCCTAGGTTTACAAAGCCGGGTGCCACGTTAAAGTGGGCTTAGGCGCCACCCTTAGGTGAGCCGGGATGTCCACGGGACATCGAACAAAACTTCTGAGGGGGGATCTGGGCAGAAAGACATCACTTACCTACCTAGGGCTGAATTAGTTGTAGGTATTTGAGAGCCATGAGGGTGAGTCGGCATCGCATCAAGGTGGTCTGAGTTGATGGACTCAAGCTGCTGAATGCATGGAAACCCAAACGGCTGTGTAGTTCGGGGAACAGAGTTGACTGGGAGGCTGCCCCATTGCCTGGAGGGGCCAGGAAACTTAAACCCCAGTCAAACCTCCATCCCGGGTCTTCAGCACCAAAAACTGTTAGGTCCAGAGCCGCTCAAGAATCCACACAATGCAGCGAGTCATGGTTTAGAGAGTTTAAGCTTTATTAGAGGAAGAAAGCAGAAGAAAGCAGGCAGGAACCATTAGAA
The DNA here is from genome assembly GCA_004027775.1 of Bradypus variegatus. Classification (NCBI taxonomy): domain Eukaryota; kingdom Metazoa; phylum Chordata; class Mammalia; order Pilosa; family Bradypodidae; genus Bradypus; species Bradypus variegatus. Next base: position 13,466 of record PVKY010007278.1, on the reverse strand, counting down.
AAGAAAGAAAGGAAAAAATGGCTCCCTTCCTATCTTTTGTTCTAGCAACTATTTCCATATCCAATGTCTCCCAGATGACAAGTTTATTTTGGTTAAGGTTCTTTGTTTTTACACATCAAATTGTAAACTTTATTGTGTACAGTTTATTACATATTAGTTGTAATTCACTAAGGCTGTTTAAGAAATAATAGACATTTAGCACAGTGCCAGACATATGATAAGGGTAATTATAACCCAGATATTGATATTCTTCAGGCAGTATGTGTGATCAAGCTTTGGTTTCTGCAGGGTTAGTATGAGTGATTAGGTTAGTAACAGAGATTCATAGCTACGACATACTCATTTCTGGCCAGAAGCTAAATAAAAGAAATAAAACCTCTCCAAAAGAAATATGAAATAGATGAATTCTTAAGAAAAAATGTAACTCACCAAAAAAGAGACTTAAGAAGAAATAAAAAACTAACTGAATCAATAGTTAAAACCTTTCTCTAAGAACACCCCAGGCCTTGATGGTTTTACCAGTGAGTTCTAGTAAACATTCAGGGAATAAATAATTCCAATCTTATACCAACTAATTAAGAGAATAGAGAGAGAATATTTCCTATCCCATTCTATAAGGCCACCTTAATTGTAATAATAAAATCTAACAAGGAAAATTACATGAAAAAAAGGTTGTGAAATATGATTATGTAAGAGTTCATATTATTATGGAAAAGATTATGAAATTTCACTTATGAAATCGCAAAAACTGTAAACAGAACAATAGCAAACTGAGAATAAGTTTGGGTTCACATTAAAAAAATAAATTAATTCAATATAGCATTTCAATATATTAAAGAAAAATCATGTGATCATCTTATAATAGGTACAGGAAAAAAATGCTAAAAGTTCAGCATGATAACAACTCACACTAGATATATATGAGAACTTGCTTAACCTGATAAACATAATCTATGAAAAACCTAATAGCAAAAACAGTAAAAGTATTCCCTTTAAGATAAGGAACAAGACACAAAAGTGGTCTTTGGGCCATAGGCAGTGCTGTAAAACAAGAAGATCTTTTATTAATATAAAGAGTTAAGAAGAAACCAAACCATTTATTTATTCATAAATCATATGATTGTGTTGTTGAAAATCTAAATAAATATACAAAAAATACGAGAATTAAAGTTTAGATTGCTCATGTACATGTAAATACATACAGATACATATGTATATATACATGTATATAAATACACACAAAGCCAATATGCCAGCAATAAGCAGAAAGCAAAGGATACCATTTATAATAGCCTCAAAAAAATAAAAACTACCTAGGAATAAATCTAACAAAAAGAATGCAAGACTTTCATGGAGAAGATTATAAAATCTTAATGAAAAATGTTAAAAAAATAAGTAGAAATTGGACTATGATAACAGTTTAGAAAATTCAGTATTATTATATGCTGATTCTCACCAAACTGATAAAGAAGCAATGGACTTCCAACAAATAAACCAAAGGAATTTTTGTGACACTTAACAAGCAAGTTTGAAAATACATATGGAAAAGCAAAAGTCCAAGAATAGCCAAAATATTCTTGAAGAATGACAAGGTGAGTGAAGTTGTCCTATTAGACATCAAGACATATTATAAAGCTAGATTAATTAAAATAATGTGGCATTGACATAAGGATAAGCAAATAAACCAATGAAACAATTAAGCGCACAGAAACAGACCAATGTGTAGATGGATACTCGATATATGACAGAGGTGTTTCTGCAGATTGGTGGGGAAAGGACAGGCCTTTCAATAATTGATGCTAGAACAAATGATTTCCATATGGGGAAAAAATGGAATTGGACATCTACCTCATCCTCATACGTAAAAATCAATTTCATGTAAGTATGAGAGATAAAACTATAAAACTTTCAGAAGACAATATGGGAAAATACTTTTATGGCCTCAGCGTAGGGAAAGATTTTTAAGACACAAAAAAACACAAGCCATAGAGGAAAAGATTAATAAATTCTTCAAAATTAAGAACTTCTGTTTACTGAGATATCACAGAGAAAGAAAATATGGTACGAACTGGAGGAGAATGAGGAAGAATTAGCATCTAGAATATATAAAAAATTCCTATGAAACCATAAAGGAAAAGGTAAATGATCCACGGAAAATACTGATAAAATTACTTCAACAGTTACTTTCCAGAAGATGAAACCTGAATAGTGAAATATATCAAAAGATGCTCAACCTCATTAGTAATGAGGGAAATTAAAAATAAATCATGACAAAACATTTCATATCTAATTAGTGAAACATCAAAAAGTCATACTGAACATACCAAATATTGGGGAGAATGTGGAGCAAAAGGTATTCTCATCCACAGCTGGTGGGAGTAAAAATTGGACCACTCATTGGCATGGTGGACTTGGACCCTGCCACACCCTACAACCCAGCAATTCAACTTCTAAGTACATTCCCTCGAACAGTTCTCAATCTGGGGTGATTGTACCCCAAGGAACATGTGGCAATGTGTAGAGATGCTTTTGGTTGTCACAAGTGAGTTACAGCTGGCATCTAATGACCAGAGGCCAGGGATACTGTCCAACATCCTACTATCCCTGAGGATAGTCTCCCACAACAAAGAATAGTGCCCAAACTGAGAAACTCTGCCCTAGAGAAACAAAACTTAATTTTTACAACTCCCATGTATTATAACTGGTTCTAACTCATTTCCCTGTCACTAGGTTCCCTCTGGGCCATTCTTTACAATGAAATACAAGTTGTTTTCCTTAAAAGTAGAAAAATAATTTGTGTCAATTCTTGGCTTAAATGACCTCTACTAACAACACTATGGCAATCATGTTTTTCAACTTGTATTTGTCTAACAACCACCCAGGTAACAGACAAGTTCAGGTGCCCTGGTTCTATCCCCAGAAAACCTGATTAAAGAAGTCTGGGGAGGCACCCAGTAACTCATTTTTATTAATCATGTAAGTGATTCTAATGCAGGTTGTCCAGGGACCACTCTTTAAGAAACCAGATTTTTAAGTAGAATGGGTTTAAACAAGTAGACAGTGGCACACAAGGGCTTTCATAAACAGGCCCCAGCTTTCTTCACTAGTCTTTCTTCCTCCCTGCCCCTCTCCCACCAACTGTTCCCAGAACTTTCTTACAAAAGTTTTTCCTACTCTACCAACCTTTTAACAAATCTGCGTGGAATGCAGTCTCCAATCTCTTTTCACTGGGCAAACTATTCATCCTTTAAGGCACAGATAAAATCACAGATCCTCCGTGAATCTTTACCTGAATACTTTAAGCAATTAGTTACTTCCTCCTCTACACTTCCACATTATGCCCATACCTCAATTACTGCAATTCTGATACTATGTCTAATTCATCAGTTTACATGTCTATCTCCCCAACTAGACCCCAACTCATTCATTTCTGTATCCTAGAGATTCTCAAAAAATGTTTGTATCATTAGACAAAAGACAGGTGAGAACTAATTTAGAAGTGCTTGTATATAATGAACTACCAGTGCTCCTGTCTCAAAAGACCAAAACCTCTGCCTCACTTTATCTTGAAAATAAAAATAGATTTTATTCAGTAGCAAGCCAAGATGGTGAAAGAAGCTGCAGAATTTAAGAACATAACAAACTTGCATGAATCCCCAACTCCCCAAAAAATCTCTACAAAAACTTATGTTTATTGCTATTTGAAAATGCTTTGTAGGTACTTGTATTAGTCACACTACCACATTAACCTCATTTTTGCAGGTGAGAAGATGTGCTTGTAGAGATAATTCACAGTGAATTAAACAACTGAAAACCAGAATTCTAAGCAATTATTCCACTACTAGTTCAATGCCTTCAACCCTTCAACTTGGATCAAAGTTGTTGTTTTTTTTAATCTTCATTCATCAAACTGGATCTAAAGCTCCTTATTCTTGGGGGATACAGAAAAATACACAAACAAAAGCACAACCGAGAATCTATGTCAAGTATAGCCTCCTGTCATTTTCATGATCCCAATGACAAACTGCACTGTGATAATCCCAAATCCAAAATTATATGATGATGTTTTCTTGCAGATTTCAAAATTTCCTCATTTTTATATCATAAACAATATACCTCAGGCAATCAATTTTGACATAATCTCCTAGATGCTGGGCTGGGTACAGGTACCCTAACAGATAATATTTTAAAGCCAGTAATAAAACTGCATATTAACTATGGTATTCAGTGCTGCCTCCCTTGTTCACAACTTGCATTTGTAGAGGCTGCCCCTACACCAGAAGGGTGAGAAACACTACCAGAGTGCTTCAGAGTGCTTTTAGACTATGAGGACACATCCAATATGCTTAATTCTAAGTGGAAGAGAGGACAAATTAACTACCATGGCTTTGGTTCCCAGAAGAATTTTGTTCAGTGGTTCTGATGGTGGTTACACTGGTGTTCACAGAACCAACACTTGATGTCCGAGACCTCTGAAAGACAGATGTCTTGCCCCTTTCTTTGTTGATTTCCACCTTCCCGGCAGGCTCCTTCTATGAACTATTAAGAAAATCAAACAGCAGCTCATTATCGGGTTCTGACTTTTTTCTTCGAACAAACCGGGATGCAGGCCTAGGGTTGGATGCATTTTCAACAGGGTTGGAGGCCTCCCCTGATGACCTGGGTCCTGCTTTTACATTTGCAGTGCCAGCTAAGATGGTGGCTTTTTGACTTCTAATGTTTTCAGCTGCTGAGGAAATGTAAGTAGCTTTAGATCCGGTCTGGTAAGTCAAATCTGTACTTTGCTGTTGAAGTTCAGGATAGTCAGTATTTTTGTTATATATGATGCTGCTGGTGTTCTGTTTTGTATTAACAGCCGTTGCTGCCCCTTGATCAACTTGGTTTAAAAGATCTTCTGCCTTTCCAGAAGATCAGCCAACCAAGGCATGACGATAGCAGAATAATCCTATTGGTGTCCCGGAGGACTCCGGGGCGGCTGTATCGCGGCCTTGGCGCCCTCCGGGGTTGCCCCCATCAGCAGCCGGCCTCAAGCCGGCCTAAGCTAAGCAAATCTCTCCGCACTGCCGCGGCCCCGCTGCCTCTTCCGGGAGACGTGGAAGGGCTGCAAGGTCCCCAAAACAGAGTCTGGTTAAGGTTTTAAAGCAGGGGTTGCATGCTCAAATAGACAATCATCCACACTATTAAATAGAAGAAACCCTGCTTTACCCTGATTTGCCAGACCCTTTAGGACATTCTGTTTATCTTATGAACAGAAAAAAAATGTTGCTACTTCATTTCAGAAACACTTCCAGCAGGGATCTGCTGCTGTGTTCAGCAAGTGTGGAGCTCAGCTGCCCAGCCATATTGAGCATTTGTGGACAAAATCTCCAATCTTTGTGTAAAGGCAGTCTGACTGCAGATTATACAATTTTGCTTCTTAAAATTCTCTATAAATGGATATTTAGTAGCATTTTCTCTTATTTCTGGTTTAAAGTAATGTGTTTAAGCTTTCTTTTCTTTTTTCTGTCTGCTGGCTACTAAGATATATTTTCAGTGACCATATTTTCTTGTATTTCAACTACATCTTTTTTTATACTCCTCTAATTAGCTAATGCACTAACACTGCAATATTTCCTATGCTTTGGTCCTGCTACCTCTGGTGACATACAAAACAGGCCATATAAAAAATATTGACATGAAATGTATCATGAAATATGAATGCAACTATTTACTTCTAGATCTGTTTCTTTTGGACTGGCTGAAATGTACAATACAAACTAATTTTAATTCTTAACATAAATTTCTCTGCTATTTTACTGTGAAATTAGCATGATATGTTTCATAGCATGGCCTTCCAACAAAACTAGGGCATACATCTTCATAGGAATAATTTATTTGGTTCATTTTCAAGAAATAAGTATTCCTTCATGTCAAGAAATACATATTTCCCATGAGATCAATGAAGAAATCCCTTCCTTCAATACATGTGAAGCACTTCCAGTGTCTGTGTCATGGGGAGTTCTTAATAAACTTCATTGCTTCTCTTTTATGTACATTCCTAGACTTGAGCTCATATTCAGCAACAGGAGGCAACCAATCTCCTTTAACCAGTATTCTGAAAATTGCCAATACTTTTTGCCATTATCTCTTATTTTTTGCACAGTTGGCTACCATCTCTGACATTGCTATGCCCTGAAACTAAGTTCTAGCTACAAAACTATTCAAACAGTTGAAAATTTAAAAACAAGTTACAAATGCATATAGAATGTAGAGGATTTTTGCTGTGGAAATAAAAGACTTAAGTTTAAAGTCCTGTTTCAACATATATAATCTAGGTTATTTAAAACCATCTTTTAAATTTAACATTGTGAGAGCCTTGAGTAATTACTTAACATCTCCAAATGGTCAGTTTCCTTATTTATAAAAGGGAAATGCCAGTACACGTCTAATAAGACTTTTGCAAGGAAATATTTGCAAGAAATCTGGCACAATTCCTGATTTATAGATTTGATCTATAGATTTATAGGAAGTATTTGCAAGAAATCTAGCACAATTCCTGATTTATAGATTTGATCAATAAATGATAGCTTTCCTTGGCAATGGAAGAAGATAATTGAATATATCCATATTTTACTGTTAAAGTAACCACATATTTGGTCATATAATACTTGATGAAAGAAGAGGAAATATGAAAATATGTAACAGGATGTGGAAGGAAAGTTTTTAAGTGATACCAGAAAGTTAGATGAGATAAAGCCTCAAAACTAAGGATAATAAATACAAAATACTGTCACAGTCTGAAGATTGGTACTAGACATATCCTTAGTTTCATTATTATGGGATAGAACCTACAGCTGTTTGTCTATAAATAGCAATTACTCATCTCCAGTTACATATAAACAGCCTAGAAGTTTGTATGAAAGAAGATATTTTAAAGGCAAAGTGTGGAATTCAGAATGCAGCATCATTGATCTCCTTTCTCTATAGAATCTTTCTACTCTCCCCAGGCCAAATAAAAGGCAGGTATAGAATTACTTGGAAATGTTGTAAGGTGCTTGTCTGAAGAGGAAACTTACATCTTTCTGTTAACTACATGCCTACTGAGCTGCAAAACTAGTATGCATACTCCATTCTGTTTCTGTAGGCAAGCACAGACACATTTTTGTCTTTTGTCCCAGGAGTTTGGGGTATAGAGACATTTGCTTGACTTTTGCCTTAAGAGTCTTTAGGCGTGCCTCTTAGAACCTCTTTTGTGAACAAAAGACCTTCTAACAGTATTACACGAACAAAACCAAAACCAAAACGGTTATTTATCAGAATACACCGTTTTTCAGTTAAATGTATAGAATGGCTGACTCAGAAAGAATTGCAGGGGTGGCTTTTGTCTAATGAAGTATATTGTCATTTAATGTAGGAAACTTATGGAATTTGTCAAAGTATTATAACATCTTGGACTAAAAAAAAAAAAAGACTTATTTTTATGTTGTGCTATCTCTGTACCTGTCACCTACTATGAACAGAAGGAGGCCCAAATAAACTCAGCTGAAAATGTAGGCTATTTCTAATGGGGAAAAAATGGATGACTCCAAGTAGAACAAAGAGTCTAGAGAGTGGAAGCCAAAAGCTGCAAGGACTATTTCCCTGGGATGAGGAATAAACCTAATCAAGGAATTGGAAACTTATGCCCAGCTGGATTTCAGTATAGCTGTAAACCAATGACATTGTTTGCCTAACATTCCCTGACCCACTGCCTTTTTAAGGGAAATATCTATCACAATTACATATGATTGACTCATCATGGTATGCTGGGTATGTAGAAGGTAGATAATTCTTTTATTTCACAAGTCTTTTTATTGAGAGAAACCACACTGAAGGAGCCTTATCAGCATGTGGACCTGATTTAGATCTGGAAAAAGGGAAGACAACACACTAAGATGAGATGTTGTAGACATGGGAGCCATGAAACATGTAAATAATTTGTGACCAGAAGGCAGGCTATGAAGGATTCAGAATGGTCATGCAAATTTTTGACTTTCCTCCCATTGAGATGCACTTTCTAATTCCTCTCCCTTTTAATCTGGTCAGACTTGTGACTTGTTGGCCTAGTAGAGTGTGGCAAAAGTGACACTGTAACAGTTTCTGGCCTAACCTTTAGGAGGAATGCCTGTTTCTGCATGGGTATTTCTTGGAGCCCTCAGCTCTCATGTAAGAAACCCAACTCACCAACTAGAGAGGCCACTGAGAAGCCCTGAGACTACACAGAAAGGGAGAAGAGGCCATCTGAGCCCAGCCTTCCAACCATTTTCAGCAAAGCTCCAGGCTTCAGGACAGCCACCCTTCATCTGAATACCACCAAGATACACCAGAAAACACCAAATGAAGCTGAAAAATTGTTCAGCTGAACAGGCCTATATTCCAGCCCTATTTACAGACACACAAAATTATGAGATGTATAAAATAGTGGTTGTTTTAAGTTAGTAAGTTTTGGGGAAGCTTGCTTATCATCAGTATATCACTGAATATCTGTTACATACTCTGAATAAATATAGTATTGATTATCTTACAGGTACTCAGTAAGTGCTCTTAAATGAATATATTATTTAATTTAACTTTGCATTATCATCTTCAACTTACACTTGAAGAAACTGAGGCTCAGAGACAAGGGGCAACAAACTACAGCCTCTAGGCCAATGTGCCTTTCAAAGACTGAGACATTTACTATCTGACCCTTTGAAGGAAAAGTTTGTTGGCCTCTTCTTTGAGAGATCAACTTGACCAAATCTACTTACATGTAAGGCATAACCCTGGTTTTCTGTTCTCTTTTATATTTTCTCACTAAAATACTCTATAAACCATGAAATGAATGGTTAAATCCTTATAATTATTTGATGGCCAACCAGAAGTTTGGGGTTATAAATTTCCTAAAGCTCATACCTTATTATTCAGAAAATATGACCAGTCTTTAACATAGTCTTTAAGTTAGTGACAATATGACTTAATGTTAGGCTTTTTAAATAGAGGAATAAATGGAAGAAAATAGAATCTGAAAAGCTCAAGATGAAGTATCAAGGAAGGTCAAAGTAGTTATGTACAGTAGAAGTTTAAAAACAAAAACCATCTAATATCCTGAAAATGTTTTGTTTTTTTAAATAGAATCTTTGGTCTTTTAAAATGCCTATGAGTCCTCTGTATTGTTGTGTCAAAAGAATTAAAATAATAGTGATGGATTTTAAAAAGTCCAAACAAATTAAGCACTTTTAATTTTAGGTTTGGCCACAGATCTTTCAAATCAAATTACATTAAATATGCCATTTCCCATGGTTACCATATAAAATTCTTTGAAGTTATGATATATAACATCTAAATACACCTTCCTTTTGCTCATTATTTATACAAAAATAGCACTAATACCTTGAATTATTTCCTTATCCTCCCTATTTTCTCCTTTAATTTTAAACTTGTAAACCTCCCCTTTCCAACTGTCTTAATAATTCATTCTTTGTAATCAGAAATGCTGCTTCTACAATTACTGATGGTGGCAATTTATAATCTGCCATCACCTCCCAGGTTTAAAATCATCTTGTCTAAGGAGTTTCTGTTTTGCCTACTTATGATGGAAAATCTGAAACCACTTCTGAGTGAATAGCTTACCCTTGTATCTCTCTCTGAAAGCCATGCCTAACTCAACCTTCTCACTTGTTCTTTTGTATGTAGCTTCAAATAATCTCTAGAATTGGAATCAAGACTCATTTCACTTACCAACTTCAAGACATACTTGACTGTGACCTGATTGAAGTTCCCTTTGTTTCATATCTCACAGCTGTCTTATAAATGACTTTACAAACTTATCTATAGATACTAACTCCTTGAGAAAAAGGCTTAATATTGTCATCTTATATCTCCAGTGCATAACACAGGGCTGGACACCTACCTAACAGTCCACAAACATTTATTGAATGAATGGCATGATTTTTCAGATATGATATATTAGTACTGGAAGTGCATTACTTTCTTATACATGGAATCCATAAAATAGCACAAACAAGATTTAAAAGGAAAGGGATTTCAGTGTTGAATATCATAATAATTTCCAAATAGAATAATTTTAATGTTCAGTAGTGACAGCCTCCAGCATTTGAAAACCACCTTGCATGTGTGTATGTTATTTTGTTACAAATAACAATCTACTACTTACAGTACTGCTTACTGTAAACCTCTCTAGGTATAATTTATGACAGTGGCAGGTTCTATTCCATCAGCACAAACAGATGGCAATCACAAAATGATTGAAGCAGACTGTTAGTGTGACACCATGTAGATTGCAGGTCTGTTATTTTATGAAATTCATCATCTGATGACTCAAACGAATTGTGTTTGCACTAACAATTAAATATTTGAATAAACATTTTAGAACAAAGAGTGCTGTGCAACGTAAGAAAGGGTTAAGTTTAGCTTTCACATAAAGGCAACATGGAGTAGGGAAAATGGAAACTAAACAAGACTGGCTCAAATGGCGACCCATGGTTAAAGGGAAGGAGAGAGCCCTTGACATAAGCCCAGATGGTGCTAGCTATAATCAAAGGCAGAACTCTCAGTGGGAAATTTAAACTGGATGAGCTCTCCTGGACAGGCTGTGCAATTCAAAATCTCAGACGGGCTAATTAGCTCTCTTGGATAGGCTGTAACCTCTGGAGTACCCAGCCAATGGGGAAACAGGGGAGGGACATGCATATTAGGTGTAGGATTAACTATAGCCATTTTCTTTTTTGGCACGCCTGCCATGTTTCTGGCTGTGCATCTGTTCTTGCAAGATTGTGAGTAAATTCTTTTCTCCTCCACAACTGGGTGAGCATTTTTAAGGTATAATGGTAGTTTCTAACATGCTTTGGAAAATTTTGATTAGTAAGACATGAACCCATTTCAAAAGAACCAGGTAAAAATATTTCTAATGAACAAGCTTATCTCTGGGGAGAGAAGAACCAGGCACACTTTACATAGTGCAAAAAATAAACAGAGTCACCACCAGTTTCCTTCTTTTGTAAGCAAGAATGAAAAAAAGAAAAGTGATCATTTTGTGATTTCAGTGCAGTAGTGTGTGTGTGTATAGGTTCCTATTTTATAAAATGATTCAATTCATAAAACCAACTTATTTATAATTTTATCTTTATTGAGGGAAATAAATATGCATTAAAAGTATATATTTAAAATATCACCACAGTTTATTCTACATCATTACATAAATATTAAAAATCAAATCTGTAACTTAATCCCTTTAAATTTTATCTGTTTCATTACCCTCACCATTATTAAAGATAAAGGGGTATAAAAATGTCATAGTATACATTATGTTTATGAGAGAGAGCATTGGTAAACCAAATCCTTTAGAAATTTCCTGTAATTTTTAAAAGTTAAATATATTCAGCATGAATGCACTTTCAAAAACACTTTTTGGAAGCAGGAAATATACAAATATGTAAAATTTGGATGCAAGAAAGCATATGGATAAGTAATGAATATGTATTATATCAAAGTTTTACAGTTCCTTATATCACATTCCCTTTCCATCTTTAAATAGCTCTGTTCTTTCCTTGTAATGTTATTAGTGAGTAAGATAAAAACAATGGGAGGGATGTAATTTAGTGGAATATATGCCTGTTTATTGACACAAGTGAGACAGTTTCAAACAACTAGGATCAGCCCCTTTTCCTATTTCTATGCACAATTGTACATTACCACATTTAGCTCCATGTTAAAAGCAGGAACAATTGATTTTTACTTTTTAGGTATTCTCTGTAAGCCATGATGCTTTTTTGAAAGCACTATCATAATTATATTTTCTATTATTGTATCAAGTATTCCCCCAAAATCTAGCAATTAACTTAATACAAGAGAAGAATTGGTATTTTCTAAAGAAACAACAAATTAATTTTAAACTAACTGAAATCCAGGCATTTGCTCTCATAATTTCAATGATGAAAAGTGATCAGTTCACTTAAAATAGCAAATTTCTACTACCTTAATTTTTGGAAAAGAGAATATTCTAATCAATATTTGATTTAGAAGTCATATGTATAAAATTGTTTAAGAGTTCAATAAATACTTGTAGGCATAGAACTCCTGAATTCAATAATTCTTGAAAATTTTCAGCTCTCTGGGAATTCACACAACATGTATACATAAATAAACAAACCCTATCTTCTAATATGTGATAACTTTCCTTTTAAAATGCCAGAATCATTAATTTCAAAGCTCTGAAGAGAATGAGGGATTTGATAATGGCTCTAATCTTTTCATTTCATCTCTAATAAGGATATCCATTTGAAGAAAAGTTGTATTAATCCTAGTTTATAAAGTAACATCTTCACCCAGAGTTAAAGAAAACAGTTGCTATGTCAACATTTCTTATGAGTTTCTAAAGGCAAATTTCTCTATTATTTTAATCATCTCTATATTGTGTGTTAGAAGAAAGCTTCAATTCCTTCCTACTGAAGTAATTTAGCAAAAAATCAAGGTTAGAATGCAGCTTCAACAGGATCAAAAATACTAAGTGCAAATGTCTGATAAAGGAAGCAATTATGATTTGGTATCTGAAAATAGGAATTACTGGAAACAGGAAGTATATAGACCCCTAAAAATTGCAATCAGAAAACACAAACAGAAATTAAGAATATAAGAAAACATAATCAAGTTTGTTTGGGCAAGATCAAGAAACATACATATCTAGGCAGTCAGTGAAGAATTATCATTCAGGAGCATTGCCTGGAGAAGAGTAAAACCCCATAGATCAGGTTGCTCCATCAGAGGAGATGAACTGAAGATACCTAAATGTACCTACCATATCTCTCTCCTTTCCCATAGTCCATATTCAAATAATCCCTCAATGTTCAGACTATATACTTTCCCAAAGAGTAATTCTTGCAAGGACTAGGTTAGTAAGGTACACCTAGGGAAATGCTTCATCTCACTCTTTCCCTATCAATATTCTGATAATTTTTGGCCTTCAGTAAAAGAGGAAAACCAAAATTGTTTTAGTAAAGCAGAGTGTTCAGCTGTTCTCAACTATGACTAAGCTAAAATTTGCATGTTTTATCTGAGATCTTTTTCCTAAAATGTTGTGTAAAGAGAAGGATCAATATGGGTTTAAATGCAATGAGACCCATTTTAATTGATGTAAAGAGCATATTGAAATTTTGAAAATGCAAAGAATATGAGAGATATGGGTATTTAGTACATAACAGTACTAGGTTATTAATCGGGTAGTGGGGCAAAAATTATGTAATTATTCACGTATCATAAAATTTTCATTGTTCTTGTAACACTACTAGACTGTATTTTCTAGCCCAATTACATCTGTTGGAGACATGTGCCTGCTTTTCAGCAGGGGACTATGAGTAGAAGTGATGTGTGTCACGTCCAACTTGAAGTGCTTAAGTGTGTATGTGCCTTCTGAATGCATGGTGTGAGCCAGACACGGAAGATACAGTAGA